>CM059448.1:1745330-2007830 GCA_030390025.1 Squalus acanthias
ACGCACCCCCCCTCGCCCCGCGCCCTCGCCCCGCGCCCTCGCCCCGTGCCCCCCTCCCTCGCCCCGCGCCCCCCTCCCTCACCTCTCGATGACTTTCGGTGCCGCTAGCCTCGACATTTGCCAGATTGTATTCTGCCATCTGCAACATGATGCCACCAAGTACGTGTCCCCCTCCTTTTCTGCGTTCTGGAGAGAGTGTCCATTTGGAGGAAAAACAAGAATTTGGGATGGTTGGAAGTAGAGGTGTGATGAAGCTGAGATTGCAATCTTTGGAGTTATTTAGCTCTCTGCTTGCACAGAAAGCACCCTGCTGTGGTGAATTTAATTTGACAGTGGTAACAGGCAGACAGCCTGACTGTCCCGGGATGCACTGCTGGATGTTCCTATGCTGTATCAGAGCACTGCAGCACCTTAAAAATGAATGTTCAATGGTCGTAATGTTTCATTGGTGATGTGTGCTGTACAAAACCCTGTTTAGACCACACCTGGAGCACTGTGACCAGTTCTGGGCACCACACCGTAGGAAGGATATATTGGCCTTGGAGGGAGTGCAGCGTAGGTTTACCAGAATGATACCCGGACTTCAAGGGTCAAGTCATGAGGAGAGATTACACAAATTAGGGTTGTATTCCCTAGAATTTAGACGGTTAAGGGGTGATCTGATCAAGTTTTCAGGATATTAAGTGGAACTGAAATGGATAGAGAGAAACTATTTCCGCTGGTTGGGATTCGAGGACTAGGAGGCATAGTCTAAAAATTAGAGCCAGACCTTTCAGGAGTGAAATTAGGAAACACTTCTACACACAAAGGGTAATAGAAGTTTGGAACTCTCTTCCGCAAACGACAACTGATGCTAGATCAATTAATTTTAAATCAGAGATTGATAGCTTTCTGTTAACCAAAGGTATTAAGTGATATGGGCCAAAGGCGGGTATATGGAGTTAGGTCACAGATCAGCCATGATCTCATTGAATGGCGGAACAGGCTCGAGGGGCTGAATGGCCTCCTCCTGTTCCTATGTTCCTATGGTGATGCTCAAGATCACATTCCTTTCCCAAATGATGCAGCAGTTCTGGTGCTTTATGATCTGCATAATTCACTGTTGTACTATTAATGGAAATGTTGCAACACCTGGACTGCAGCAGAGGTGTGCAGATGAAATGCTATAAAGACACACTAAAACTCCCCTTCCAATCTTGTCAGATTATCCCCAACACCTGGGGAGACAGCCACCGATAGGCCACAGTGGCAGCATGTCTGCCGGCTCCTTTGAGGCTGAGTGCTCTGGCTGCTAAGCGCCCTGCACACAAGGCAACTCATTTATCCGCCTCACCTGGCTTCCAGTGCGCAGTGCGGCCGTGTATATTTGTCCAGAATCGGGCTCGTCTCCCATCAGCGGACCCACAACAACTGAGACTCGACGGGGGACTCTGTCACCAATGCAGTTTGAGTTCATCTTGTGACTACCTGTTTGGAGAGAGGCAGTACTGTATTTGCCCTGTAGGTTTTAATGTTCCCTCAGTATTATAAACACTTATTTATCAAACTCATCCCTGTACTTACAGTGCACAGTGCTGTTGAATCTGTTGGCACTCTGTGCAATGATTGATGAAAGAAATAAGTGATCTGTTCAGTTATGTTACTGGGATCCACCGGTGTGTTAGTTTGGTATGGGAACTGGAAAAGCAGCCCCTCCCTGTCTCACTGCTTGTGTAGGGTTAGTGCAGTCATGCTCATACCTGCACTCCTGAAATCCACTGAGCAGCAGGTCCTCATGTTTACACTCTAGGTGCTGGATTTCTTGGGGGTGGGCGGTCAATTAGCCCCCCGACCCCCCTTCGCCACCCTCCAAAGAGTTAAGTTCAAGTACAGTGTCTGCCTGTTAACACTGTTGGGAGACAGTTTTGACAGTTTTAGACTTAATAGTGGCCAACTCCTCGCTCACCTTGTGTGAATCCAGATAATGATGAGGTCTCCCTTGAGATGCTTTTTTTACCCTGTGTAAACATTCCCAGCTTCCCTAGTCTCTCATCATGGCTCAGGTGTCTCACTAATGGTATCAGTTTAGATGCCTTCCTCTGTATTCCCTCCAAAGCCCAAATGTCCCCACTGTGGTACAGTAGCAAGAAGTGTACTGCCCTCGTACCAGCTTGTTCTTAACTATCACCTTCTGGTAGTATTCTATCCCTGTAGCTATGTATCCTAAGATCTTGTTGCACTTGTTACTGCTGGCACACACTGTGCTGATGGCTTCAATAATCTGTCCCCAGTACTCTGCGACCACTCTCCTATGCTTTACTACGGTTCATCTTGTGTTTGCACTGTTTAATTCCCTTCTTTAGCCTCATTACGTTGCCCCGCATTAAAAGACATCTGCCACTTGTCAGTCCAACCTACCCAAATCCATATCCGTGTCAAACAGCACAATGTTAAGCTCAATCTGAGGGAGTCACTGCTAAAATGTAGGGTTTTAGACAGGAGATAAACACAGTGGCTTTACTCTTGAGTTGAAGGTAGTTCATCAGGTAAGCAGTTGAAGGCACAGTGATGGTCAAGGAATCAAAAGTGGCGGCAAAGAAGTAAAGGTGGGTGTCATATATGTGAAAGCTGACCCCTTGCTTAGCAATCAGTGGAGTTGAGGTAGAAGATTAGCCTGATCTTATTGAATGGTGGAGCAGGCTCAAATAGCCTACTCCTCCTATTTCTTATGTTGAATTATGTTGCCAAGGGGCAACATGCAGATAAAGAAAAGGAGGCCAAGGATGGAGCCTTGGGACACACTCAATGTGACACTATGGGGGTGGAACAAAAAGTCATTGTAGGTGTTGTATTGAGTGCATTGGGGCAAGTAGGACTGGAACCATGCTAGGGCAGTGCCATGTGGGTAGGCCACAGAGGAGAGATATTGGCGAAGGATGGAACGTATGACTATCAAATGCCGCTGAGGTCAAGGAGGACAGGAAGGATCGTGCAGCGTGGTCACAGTCAGAAGCAATGTCATTGGTAACTGACGAGCGCAATTTCCATGCTGCGGCCTGGAAGAAACCAGATTGAAGGAATTCAAAGGGAGTAATGGGAGAGGGGAGCGTGGGGAGCTGGGTGGCAACATTCGAGGACCTTAGGGAGGAAGATGAGGTTGGAGATAGGGTGGCAAGTGAGGAGTTCAGAGGGATTAAGGGAGTGTTTTTTGAGGCAAGGATCAATGACGGCTTCCTGAAAGGTGGAGAGACAACCTGAAGTGAGTGAGCCATTGGCGATATCTGAGAGTGTTGAATTAGGAGGGGGTTGTGAGGGAAGGAGATGAGCTTCGTGAGAGTCTGGGAGGAGATGAGGGAGAAACTGCACAAAATACGGAGTCATTAGGGAAATCCATTTAGGGAAATTTATGCAGGAAATGTCAATATTGTCATTGTACGTGGTGCAAGATCTCAGTTAGCTCAATTAAAAAGGATCAGCTGTAACATGTCTCATGGCATCCATCACAGCTCTTGGCACCAAGCTTTAGCTTTTGGTTCATGAGACTCGGTCTCCTTATTGAAACTGCTGTCTAGCTGGGAGCATAAGACAAAGGCATTGGGTAAGGTTGGAACTGGGGCACCCTGCGAATCATCGTCGCATTCTCTACTTGAATCAATTTCTCACCCACTTTAAAAGCTTTCACCATTCTGACCTTGTGGACCAATCTCCTGTGGCACTGTCAAAAACCTGGCTAAAATATAATACTTACTGTTACCCTGCTCCCTTACCCACTAGTTACCTCCTCCGAGAAAGACTGGCATTGATAGGGTGCATTATTACATCTTTTAAGCATCCCAAAGCACTACATATGAGTTTCTTTGAAGTGCACTGTCTCGTTATCTAGGCATAGCAGGATCTCACAAGCAGCAGTGAGATGAATGACCAGTTAATCTGTATTTGGTGTTGTCAGTTGAGGGAGGACTGTTGGCCAGGACACCATTGCTATTCAAATAGTACTCTGGGACCATTAACATTACCTGGACCACTGGAACCGGCAGTGCCAATTTAAACTCAATTTAACAGTCCATCCAAAGGACGGCACCTCTGACACTGTAGCACTCCCTTGGTACTGCACTGGAGTGCCAGTCTAGAATATGAGCTCAACTCTTGGAGTGAAAATGTCCAATAGATTTGTCACACATGACAGTCCTCCTATAGAGCTATGTTGACTCCCTCTTGTATTAATCTACGTGCTTCATTCTTCCCTCCTTCAGCGTGCCCTCAAATAGTTTACTTACTATAGATCCTGGGCTTCATAAATAGGGGTATAGAGTACAAAAGCAAGGAAGTTATGATGAACCTGTATAAAACACTGGTTCGGCCTCAACTAGATTATTGTGTCCAATTCTGGGCACTGCACTTTAGGAAGGATGTGAAGGCCTTAGAGAGGGTGCAGAAAAGATTTACAAGAATGGTTCCAGGGATGAGGAACTTCAGTTACGTGGATAGACTGGAGAAGCTGGGGTTGTTCTCCTTAGAGCAGAGAAGGCTGAGAGGAGATTTGATAGAGATGCTCAAAATCATGGGTCTAGACAGAGTAGATAGAGAGAAATTGTTCCCATTGGCGGAAGGGTCGAGAACCTTAGGACACAGATCTAAGGTGATTGGCTGAAGAACCAAAAGCGACATGAGGAAAAACTTTTTTATGCAGCAAGTGGTTAGGATCTGGAATTCACTGCCTGAAAGGGTGGTGGAGGCAGATTCAATCGTGGCTTTCAAAAGGGAATTGGATAAGTACCTGAAGGAAAAAAAATTGCAGGGACATGGGGAATGGGTGGGGGAGTGGGACTAGCTGAAGTGCTCTTGCAGAGAGCCGTCATGGGCTCGACGGGCTGAATGACCGGCTCCTGTGCTGTAACCATTCTATGAGTTAGACTCTTTATAACCCCTATTATGAATCATATTTACCTTTCTCTAATACACCAGCACTGTTCCTAAATCCCAAAAGATGGTCAGCAGGATATGACCAATTACATTAACGAATTCCTTAAATATCCGAGCATGTAGTCTATCTGAGTCTTGCCTTTATCTAATGCTCTCATTACCTCCTTATTCCTCCGATCCTAATATTCCCTTACCCCTCACTGAAAATTCTGCCTCTCTATGGTTTGCTCTGTGGACACTGACACAGTCGTTTAGTATAACTGCCATCCACTGGTCATTTGGTATCATATGGCCCTTCGGGATCCTTTGGGATTCGTACCATTTCCATGGGTAGCAGTTTGCTAAGAATATATTTATAAAAGTCGTTCACATTCTCCTCTTAAATAAAAACAGAAAATGCTGGAAATAAGCACCCTGTTCTTGAGCATTTGAAGGAGAAAAGACAGGTTAACATTTCAGGTAAAACCTTTCGTCAGACCTGGAAATATTCCTGTTCTGTTTTTTGAAAGATTTGGCTTTCACCCAGTGTTTATGTATAGTGCCTCGTGCCCTAAATGAAATGTAACTAGCAATTTGTTGGTGAAGAAAGCTGTGTTAACATGTCACTAGTTGTGGTCAGATAATTGCAGAGAAAAATATTTAAAAACAAAACCGCTCTGGTGAAGGTGAAAGTTTTCCAAGTCTTTGAGGAAGGAGCTTGTCTGGTAAAGTCAGTGACGAGCTTTTTGGGTCTTTCTGAATACAAACCTAATGCTCGCTCTTTCTCTCCTCTGATGTATTAGATTCCAGCTCGGAGAACTGCCGATCAGTGACACAGGAGCACGCCACGGCACTGGGACTGGCCATATTTGGCTTGCTAGTGGAACGCTGCATCGAACAGCTAAAGGAAGCTGCCAGAGGTAAGTGTTAATGTCTGTACCTGTGACGTGTCCTTTTCTTCTGGGCCTGAATCAAACAAACAAGGGCCAATATTTGTATATTCTGTGCAACACTGTTGTAAGTGTTGGCACACTTCTTTCAAGGTGAGATAAGCACATAAAATAGACAACCTTTTTAATGAGGTTGTGTTGTTTACAAACTGCTAATACTTTCATCATTACCTAACTCCAGTCCTTAGTGAGTTGCTAAATACAGTAAAGTGCTGCGTTTTCAACATGTGTTTCCATATTCAGCCAAAAGACTTCAGGCTCCAATGGCTCTACAAAGCAACCAGGGGAAGAAAGGCTGCTCAGTCAGCTATCACAGAACCATCTCCTGCATCTAACAGAATTGCACACACGAAATAGGAGCAGAATCAGGCTACACAGTCCCTGGGCCCGCTCCACTACCCACAGGGCCATGACCGATCCGAACCTAGACTCATGTCCAAATTCCTGCCCGCTCCCCGTAACCCTTAATGCCCTTTACTTCTAGGAAACTGTCTATTTCTGTTTTAAATTTAATTAATGTTGTAGCTTCTACAGCTTTTTGTGGCAGCATATTCCATGGACCTACCACCCTCTGAGTGAAGTAGTTCCTCCTCATCTCAGTTTTGAAAGAGCAGCCCCTTATTCTAAGACTATGTCCCCTAGTTCTCGTCTCACCCGTCATCGGGAACATCCTCCCCGCATCCACCCGATCCAACCCCTTCACAATCTTATATGTAGCGTGGGACCGAGTGGCAGGGTAGAGGGTTTGCATTGTGATTTCACACGCATCCTGTTCCCCATCTCAGCCGTATCCTTCGAGTTTATGCCTAGTGGAGGTAGAATCATACAGCACAGAAGGAGGCCATTCGGCCCATTGTGCCAGTGCAGTCTCTTTGAAAGTCCCACTTGCTCTTTCCCCACTGCCCTGCAAAATTTTTCCATTTCAAGTCTATAACCAATTCTGTTTCTTTTGCCAGTTATCTTAAATCTGTATCCTTTGGTTACTGACCCTCCTGCCAGTGGAAAGAGTTTCTCCTTATCTACTCTATTGAAACCCCATATAATTTTGAACACCTCTATTAAATCACCCCTTAACTTTCTTAAAATGAAGTGCTTGTCCATGTGGAGAGAAAGAAAATTGCAGGGCAATGATGTATATAAAAGGAAGGGGGGCAGAGTGATGCATGTATCTGGGGGGTTGGAGGTGAAATAATAGCTGAGACACTGAACTGGAAGACTTCTCTCGTGCGCACTTTATGCTGTTACCAGACCAGAATACTTTTAGTTGTTCCTCTGACTTCAGGACCCAAGTGTGGCAGGATCTCCATTATCCAACTGTTCAAAATGCATTACTTATTATTGTAATAAATGGCTAGTTACTGCCAGAAATGCTAACACATTTCTAATGGGGTCCAGTTTGACAGGAAATTCCTCCCTTTTGGTCTAGCCTTTAGAATGTTCCTGCTGAGATTATTTGAAAGTTTCAAGGTATATTGTTGATTCCATCCCCCATCCCGGCCATCCTCCGTTCCTTTGAGACCACGACTATTCCAATGCTCTCCTGGCCGGCCTCCCATCTTCCACCCTCCGTAAACTTCAGCTCATCCAAAACTCTGCTACCTGTATCCTATCCTGAACCAGGCCCCATTCTCCCAGCACACCCTGTCCTTGCTGACCTATATTGGCTCCCAATCCTCCAATGTCTCCAATTTAAGATTCTCATTTGTGTGTATTAAAACCATTTATGGACTTGCCTTTCTCTATTTTTGTGATCTCCTCCATCCCAATAACTGCATCGCCCCCCCAAACCCCATCCATTACTCTGAATTTGGCCTTTTGCGCATCTCCCTCTTCCCTGTTGGTGGTCGTGACTCTAGTCCTCACGCACTGGAATTCCATTCATGAACCCCTTTGCGCATCCACCTCCTTAAAGTCCCTCCATAAATCCCACCTTTTCGAACAAGCTTTCAGTCTCCCTTCCAAATATCTCCTCCTTTGGCTTGGGGTCTATTTTTGCCTGATTATGCATCATGCCGTGGGACGTTTTTCCATGTTGAAGACACAATATGAAAGCAAGTTGACTCTGCATGGCTGGAAGAAAACATTTGCTTAACACACAATACAAACCTGTTACTAATTGGACTTGTTCACTTGGGTATTTGGATGATGGAAAGTCTCTCGTTCCTGTTGCCTGTTTTAAGTTGCTGTAATTATTAGCTCTCATTGGGTTCCATTTCCAGTGTGAATGACGTCTTACTGCAGTAATGTGTTTACAGGCACCGGGAGCACACGATGAGTTTCGTGTTCATTGGGTTGGGTCATTGTGATCTTCATAAAGATGATCTCCTGAATGAATGATTGCTTCTGAGGAGCAAACGGTTCTCATATGCTCAGATCTGAAGTTTTTAAAGATTTTGGTATCTGAGAGGATCACTTTTCTCTTTAGATAAACTGTTCTCTGGAAAAAATCCAGTTGATCTCACAGTTTGCGTTGTTTTCCCTCCATGACTTACTGTCACGTTGGCTGCAGAAAGTTTCCATCTTGGGGGCACGGCCTCTTTAACTCTCTGTGCACGAGGAGAGTTTCTGCCTCACTTTTGCGATTGGAGTTTACTGTGTCATTTTAAAGTGTAAAGACTCTCACCCGATGTGCACTGCGGTTTGTTTTGCATGGGTTCAGGATTATTTTGATGGATACGTGGCAAACAAATCACGTCTAAATTCTTGGAGTACCTACAGAAAAAAAAGCACTTAAATAATTTTACAGCTCAAATAGTCACTTTTATGTGATTCTATTTCTTGTTTTCAGACGATTTAGGAGCAGTTATACACAGAATCTTAGCTGGTTGGCAGTGAGCAATAAGGCAGTAATTCAATCTCTGGATTCGGATAACATTCCTAAACCACAACGAGCTGCTCTCCTGGTTTATGATGTCATCTGGAGTCCCCTTGATTTAAATTATGGCCATAATGCTCACTGCAAACATCTATAAACTTATCTAATATATATGTGTGTGTTCACCATACATGGTTTTAAGATTGAAATTCTGTGAATGACGATTGGAAGCAGCGCTGTGGGTGGGACGTATTGCGATGTAGTTGCGTTCACAGGAAAATACAGTAAAGGGTCATTTTGCACTTCTAAAGCCGAGTTGCGAGGAAGTTCAGAGTGAAGTATATATGTTAGTGTTAAAATCTGAGAATGTCGGGAACTAAGCCAGCTTGTCCAGCCCTGTTCTCACTGGTTCTTTATTTGTTTTTGTAATGTGGGCAAACTGACAAGGCTGCATTTATTGCCCATCCTGAGTTGTCCTCAGGGCATTAAGAGCCAACCGCAGAATGTGAGACTGGAGTCACGTGTAGGCCAATTCAGGTAGGGTTTCCCTTCTTCGGGGAGGGGAGCCTGAACAACATTAGTGAACCAGTTGGGTTTGTTTCACAACAAAACAGCTGCTTTCATGATCATTTTTTGGTATCACACCACAGATGTATTGAGTTCAGTTTTACTACTTGCCATGGTGGGATTTGAACTCTCCACCTCTGGGTTGCTAGTCCAGTGCCATAAGCACTAGGTACTACTACTGTTGTTAGTAAGGAACAGAATGATCAAGGCTACTGCTGTCTAATTCAGCATAGATATCTCTGAAACTATACAAGATAGAGAATGGTGGCAAATGGCAATGTTGTGTAGAGTTTTATGCTTTCATTTGTGACCACATCTCGTTAATACCCAGTATAGTTCTGGAGAAATCATCAAGCAAATGAGTCGTGTAAATGTACTGTCACTCAGCGGGTGTCTGGCGTTCTCGAAGGATGTCGCTCAGGAAGCCTCTTAATGGAGCAACATGGCTGGAGAGGAAGTCACTCAAGGGGCTCCTTTACAGGACTAGTTTTCCCAATGAATCTCTCGAGGGGCTGTTTAATGTTCTGGTTGGCAAAAGGAAAGTTAACACTGGAGGCCTCTCTGCAGGCTTGGTTTTCCAAAAAGAGTCACTTCAGAAGCTTCCTTGTGCAACTGCTTTTCTCGGAAGGGGAGTCACTCAGGAGACTTCCAGACTGAGTTACCCTGCTGGTTTTTTCTCGTGATTGCATTACTTGAAAACGTTCATGTTGATGACTTGCACTGCAAGGAAACGCGGCTTAATTGATGTGCGCGGTGTAAGGTGGTTTGTTCCTTTTATGGTTTTTGATTATTTCTTTTCAATTAATGTGAATATTTATCAAACCATATCCATGGGCTGCCTTTATCGTCATTGGTGCAGAGCCCATCAACCAAGCACAGAACAATCACTTGCTTAACAACCAATGAAATCGCCAGAAAGTGACACAATCAAAACAATTGTAATAATTATCGCCCAGTGAGATTGCTTAAAAGTGTCACATTGGTGTGTCACATGACTGCTATTAGCCAGTCAGATTGCTGGAAATCAACACTTGATAATTAAAGAGATCACATGATTTACTGTTGGCCATTGATGTTCAAAAGGGTGAACACTATTAAAAAATATATATATATTAAACGATGTAAAATGGAGGGATCCGCACTTTATTTCAGAAGCAAGATTGATCTCGTAACTGAACGAGGGGGATGTATGGTGGTGGGGGAGGGGTGGGTGGAGCAGCAGTTGTTTGTGATGTTTACATGAGTGCGGCTAGTTCAGTAACTCAGAAATTGAGTGAGTCACACTGGTCAGTGGAATGGCTAGATCCTGTACTATATTCACGATGTTACAGTGCACGGTTCCATTTATACAGCTTGTGTTTATGGTTGAATGTTGCTCTTCCCTTGTGCCCACTCACCTGTCGCACTGTTTCTTGTCTGAGGACTGTTAGCCGGCTGGACCCAGAGTGCCCTTGTCTCCAACCAATCGTGGGCATCTCCATAATCACCACAGCAGGTGGTGCAGTTCAGGGTGGGTGAAACAGAAGGGGCGGACCTCTCTCTCTCTCTCTCCTTATCACCCCCAGTGAATATTAAAAGGTTGGTACTGTGTACTGTTGCTTCTCGTGGTCAGACTGAGACCTGACCTAAACTGAAATGCCCTGGAACTCGATCTAACCTTTGGGGGTTAAGGCTGCAGTTGCTTGGGCTTCATTATATTGCCGAGCCTTAGATGGGTAAAACAGCGCCTGTTACTGTCCTAACTGTAGGGCTTGATTGTCAGCAAAAACTGCGATTTTGTGCACATTTCATTCAGATGCAGCAGTGTTACTTGTTCCCATGGCTTTTCTAAACGAAGTATCTAATAGATGACAACTTGTTTACATTTTGGACTTGTACCAAATGACGCTCAGCAAGCCTGCAGTCACCGAGCCGTAGCATCCCTTTACAAAACCATCTGCTGTCAGTTTCAGGACACTGTCGTAACCTGAAATGTAACCGGCTGGAGACCTCTCAGCAACGCGCTGCAGTAACATGTAAATAATGAAGGGTGTGATTTATAGGCTGCTGATCTCGCTAGTATACTGCAGTGCCTGCTGCTTTATAAAATTATTTAAAAAGAAAAATATGGCCCACTTAAGAAGGAATGGGTGACGTTGGTTAGCATGCTGCCCTTTCACTTCTAGACTCTGGGTTGAAGTCCAGCCCAGACTAAAAACGAGTCTCCTCTCTCTGCTGGTTTTAGTCGTCTCAACTCCATTCATTGTTGGTGCAAGTCCACAGGATGGAGCTGCCCCCGTTCAGCACCCAGTCACACTACTAGCCAAGTGCTGGGTTGCCTCTTGTTTGAGCTGCCCTCCCCCAGTCCTACTGATGGTTAACCTTATGAAGGAGAGGAAGAAGGAAACAAGTGAAGCAATGCAGGGATAAGGGAATAATAACTTTCCTACAGTGGGATTCCGCAGAGCTCAGTACTAGGTCCTTTGCTTTTTGTGGTATATTTCAATGATTTAGACTTCAATGTTGGTGGCATGATTAAGAAGTTTGCAGATGATACAAAAATTGGCCGTGTGGTTGACAGTGAGGCAGAAAGCTGTAGACTGCAAGAAGATATCAATGGACTGGTCAGGTGGGCAGAAAAGTGGCAAATGGAATTCAATCCGGAGAAGTGTGAAGTAATGCATTTGGGGAGGGTTAACAAGGCAAGGGAATACACTATAAATGGTAGGATACTGAGAAACGTAGAGAACATAAGAACATAAGAAATAAGAGCAGGAGTCGGCCATACGGCCCCTCGAGCCTGCTCCACCATTCAATAAGATCATGGCTGATCATCGACCTCAACTCCACTTTCCCACCCGATCTCCATATCCCTTGATTCCCCATGAGTCCAAAAACCTATCTCTCTCAGCCTTGAATATACTCAAAGACTCAGCATTCACAGCCCTCTGGGGCAGAGAATTCCAAAGATTCACAACCCTCTGAGTGAAGAAATTCCTCCTCATCTCAGTTTTAAATGGCCGACCCCTTATTCTTAGACTATGCCCCCTAGTTCTAAACACTCCAGCCAGGGGAAACAACCTCTCAGCATCTACCCTGTCAATCCCCTTCAGAATCTTGTATGTTTCAATGAGATCACCTCTCATTCTTCTAAACTCCAGTGAGTATAGGCCCATTCGACACAATCTCTCATCATAGGACAGCTTCTCATCCCAGGAATCAATCTAGTGAACCTTCGTTGCACCGCCTCCAGGGCAAGTATATCCTTCTTTAGATAAGGAGACCAAAACTGTGCACAGTACTCCAGGTGTGGTCTCACCAAGGCCCTGTGCAATTGTAGCAAGACTTCCTTACTGTTATACTCCAACCCCCTTGCAATAAAGGCCAACATGCCATTTGCCTTCCTTATTGCATGCTAGCTTTCTGTGTTTCTTGCACGAGGTCACCCAAATCTCTCCGAACACCCAACATTTGAAAGTTTCTCACCATTTAAAAAATATTCTGTTTTTCTATTCTTCCTACCAAAGTGATAACCTCACATTTCCCTACATTATACTCCATCTGCCACCTTACTGCCCACTCACTTAGTCTATCTATATCCCTTTACAGACTCTTTGTGTTCTCCTCACAGCTTACTGTCCCACCTAGCTTTGTATCATCAGCAAACTTGGATACATTGCACTTGGTCCCTTCATCTAGGTCATTAATATAGATCGTAAATAACTGAGGCCCCAACACTGATCCTTGCGGCACCCCACTAGTTACAGCCTGCCAACCTGAAAAAGATCCGTTTATCCCTACTCTCTGTTTTCTGACCGTTAACCAATCCTCTATCCGTGCTACTATATTACCCCCAACCCCATGAGCCCTAATCTTGTGTAATAATCTTTTATGTGGCACCTTATCAAATGCCTTTTGGAAATCCAAATATACTACATCCAATGGTTCCCCTTTATCTACCCTGCTAGTTACATCCTCAAAAAACTCTAATAAATTTGTCAAACACGATTTCCCTTTCATAAAACCATGTTGACTCTGCCTAATCATGTTATGATTTTCTAAGTGACTTGATACCACTTCCTTAACAATGGATTCCAGCATTTTCCCGATGACTGATGTCAGGCTAATAATTGGCCTGTAGTTCCCTGTTTTTTCTCTCCCTCCTTTCTTGAAAGCGGTGTTACATTTGCGATCTTCCAAATCCGCTGGGACCATTCCAGAATCTAGGGAATTTTGGAAGATCAAAACCAATGCATCCACTATCTCTTCAGCCACCTCTTTTAGAACCCTAGGATGTAGGCCGTCAGGTCCAGGGGATTTGTCGGCTTTTATTCCCATCAGTTTCTCTCGTACTTTTTCTCTACTTATATTAATTACGTTAAGTTCTCCACCCTCATTAGACCCTTGGTTCTGCAACATTTTTGTTATGCTTTTTGTGTCTTCCACTGTGAAGACAGATAAAAAATATTTGTTTAACGTTTCTGCCATTTCTTTATTCCCCATAATAATTTCTCCTGTCTCAGCCTCTAAGGGACCAACGTTTACTTTTGCTACTCTTTTCCTTTTTACATACTTGTAGAAACTCTTACAATTTGCTTTTATATTTCTTGCTAGTTTTCTCTCATTCTATTTTTTCCCTTTTTATCAATTTTTTGGTCATCCTTTGCTGATTTCTGATCTCTCCCAATCCTCAGGCTTACTATTATTCTTTGCAACATTATAAGCTGCTTCTTTCAATCTAATGCTATCCTTAACTTCTTTAGTTAGCCACGGTTGGATCACTTTTCCCGTGGAGTTTTTGTTTCTCAATGGAATGTATTTTTGTTGAGAATTATGAAATATTTCTTTAAATGCTAGCCACTGCTTATCCACCGCCATACCCTTTAATCTATTTTTCCAATCTACCTTAGCCAACTCGCCCCTCATACCTATGGAATTGGCTTTATTTAAGTTTAAGACTCTAGTTTTGGACTTAGGCAAGTCACTCTCAAAATTAATGTGAAATTCTATCATATTATGATCACTCTGCCCCAGAGGATCCTTTACTATGAGATTGCTAATTAACCCTGTCTCATTACACAATACAAGATCTAAAATAGCCTGTTCCCTGGTTGGTTCCATGACATATTGTTCTCGGAAACTGTCCCGAATGCATTTCATGAACTCGTCCTCCAGACTACCTTTGCCAATTTGATTTGTCCAGTCTATATGAAGATTCAAGTCCCCCAAGATTATTGCATTACCTTTGTTGCAAGCTCGTACTATTTCTTGACTAATATTCTGTCCAACGGTATAGCTACTGTTATGGGGCCTATATACTACTCCTACCAATGTTTTCTGCCCCTTGTTATTCCTTATCTCCACCCATACTGATTCTACTTCCTGATCTTCTGAGCCGAGATCCTTTCTCGTTACTGTCCTTATGTCATCCTTTATTATCAGGGCTACTCCCCCTCTTTTTCCATTCTGAGGAACAGAGGGACCTTGGAGTGCATGTCCACAGATCCCTGAAGGTAGCAGGACAGGTAGATAAGGTGGTTAAGAAGGCATACGGGATACTTTCCTTTATTAGCCGAGGCATAGAATATAAGAGCAGGGAGGTTATGCTTGAACTGTATAAAACACTAGTTAGGCCACAGCTGGAATATGGCATACAGTTCTGGTCATCACATTACAGGAAAGATGTGATTGCACTAGAGAGGGTACAGAGGAGAGTCACGAGGATGTTGCCAGGACTTGGAGAATTTTAGCTATGAGGAAAGATTGGATCGGCTGGGCTTGTTTTCTTTGGAACAGAGGAGGGTGAGGGGAGATTTAATTGAGGCGTATAAAATTATAAAGGGCCTCGATAGAGTGGATAGGAAGGACCTATTTCCCTTAGCAGTGTGGTCAATAACCAGGGGGCATAGATTTAAAGTAATTGGTAGAAGGATTAGAGAGCATTTGAGGAGAAATTCTTTCACCCAGAGGGTGGTGGGGGTCTGGAACTCACTGCCTGAAAGTGTGGTCGAGGCAGAAACCCTCATCACATTTAAAAAGTACTTGATATGCACTCGAAGTGCTGTAACCTACAGGGCTACGGACCAAGAGCTGGAGAGTGGGATTAGGCTGGATAGCTCTTTTTCGGCTGACACAGACACGATGGGCCAAATGGCGGCCTCCTGTGCTGTAAATTTCTGTGATTCTAAGTCTGCTGGTAGATTAGTAAGATCCCACAAACAGCATTGAAATAGAAGACCAGTTCATCAGTTTTTCTCGGTGTGGGTTGAGGGATAAATATCGGCCAGATCACTGGGAGGAACTCTCCTGCTTGTCTTAAAATAGTGCTATAGCAGTCAGACAGAGCCTCAGTTTAATGTCAATTCCGATAGACTGTACCTCTGACAGTGCAGCACTCCCACACGACTGCACTGGGAGTGTCGGCCTAGATTATGTGCTAAGTCCTGGGGTGGGAACCCATGCCCTTCTGACTCGGGCGAGAGTGCTACCCACCGAGCCAAACTGACATTTAAGAGATTAAGAATGCAAGGAATATAAGGATCCATGTGAAGACCTTTTATAAATATATTCAAAGCAAGCAGGTGATCAGGGAAACCCTAGGACCTCTGAAGCATCACAAGGGTGACACAGTACCTAGTGACCAATTAATGGCAGATATCCTGAACGATGATTTTGTGTTCATGGTAGCAGAGTCTGTGCCTTCATCCCAATATAGAGCGGAAATTTCACTGGAGGGATGAGGTAATGTTAAGAATTTTAGAAGTTACATATGGAGACGTGATGTCGAGGGCACTAAAGGAGGACACTGTGCCTGATCCGAGTGGGACCGTACCCTGGGGAAATTATAGGAATGGCTAATGTAATCTGTCATATCCTTGCAGGATTAATTGGAAATAAGATTGGTGAATATCATGCTAATTTATAACAAAAAGCCAAAGGTAACGTGTAAATCTCCAGGCCAGTGAGCCTTGCATCTATACTGGGTAAACTGGAGGCCATCATGAAGGACGAATAATCAAACACTTGAATGAGTAAGTGGGAATCAGCATGGCTCTATTGGAGGAGATCGTGTCTGACAAATCTACTGAGCTTCTTCAAAGTGCTAACACGGGGGATGAATGCAATCAGTGGATGCTTTATATTTAGATTTTCTGATTACTGAATGACTTGCTAGGCCATCAAGAGCCAACCACTCAGTGAGGAGTGGGGTCACGTAGGGCCAGGCCAGGCCAGGTTGTGGTGGCGGCCTCCCTTCTCTGAGGGGCATTAGTGAACCAGTTGATGTTATATCACAATCTAGCAGCTTTCGTGGTCACATTTTCTGGTGCCAGCTGCAATTTAGCAGATTTATTGGTAAAGCTCACCATTGCAGTTAAACTAACCAGTGTCACGACAAGGCAGATGATTTTTTTTGAAAAAAGCTGAAAGAGTTGAGAAGTACTGGAGGACATAAAAAGGTCATCTCAGTCAGGCTGTGGAAGGGCATTCGAAAGACTCTGGAATGGAAAGGAATGGTGGAAAACCTCAGGAAATGGGGCAGACAGATAGCTAGCCTCTGACATTGGTAAGGTCAGCACTGAGGCATGGAGAGTTGAAGAAGAGGATGACGAGATATGATTCATGAAGTTTGGGTTGACCGTAGCTGGAGCCATGTATGGGAGATCGAAGGTGGGAGAGGGAGGGAGGGCTGAGGTGGTGATCTATAGAGGTCAGGCAGAAAGGAGATGTAGGATAAAGCTATCAACCAATCTGCATCTAGTCTCCCCAGTATGGACACCACACTGTGAGCAGTGACTGCAGCATATTTACTACAGGGCAGTCACTGTCCCAGATGGAATGAGTGCTGGTGCCTCAGGCGGTGGAGTGCGAAGCAGTGAATGGACAGGTGTTGTACCTGCTGTGGTTTGATGGGAAAGTGCTTAGGATGAGAGCAGTCAGAGCTGGGCCCAATACTGACAACGGGTCTCTGCCCAAAGCTGCTGTGTGTTTCCAGCATTTCCTGTGCTCTTTATGTGAAATTATTCGCATGTTTAATTTAAACATCATAGATAAATACTTATAAATAACGTCTACATAACCAACATGTCTTGTGAATACAGTCAGTCCATATTTAACCAGCACCAGATTGCCATGGTAAACACTGGTTACACGCAGGTGTTTGCGCACTGCGGTTTAATTCTGCTCCTACACTGTTTGAAACAAATTCTCTCTGGTAGCTGGGTCTGAGACCAGATTGGTGCTGTTCACCTGGGGGCATTAACAGAACTGGAATATTTTACAGGTTCACAAGTAAATATTGTGCTCACTTGGCTGGTTTGCTTACATATCCAGGAGGGGCAAGGCGAGGAGCAGCTGGGAAGCTCGGGTACAGGTGGTGGAGAGACAGAGGCTCGGGTACAGGTGGTGGAGAGACAGAGGCTCGGGTACAGGTGGTGGAGAGACAGAAGCTCGGGTACAGGTGGTAGTGGAGAGACAGAGGCTCGGGTACAGGTGGTGGAGAGACAGAGGCTCGGGTACAGGTGGTGGTGGAGAGACAGAGGCTCGGGTACAGGTGGTGGAAAGACAGAGGCTCGGGTACAGGTGGTGGTGGAGAGACAGAGGCTCGGGTACAGGTGGTGGAGAGACAGAGGCTCGGGTACAGGTAGTGGAGTGACAGAGGCTCGGGTACAGGTGGTGGTGGAGAGACAGAGGCTCGGGTACAGGTGGTGGAGTGACAGAGGCTCGGGTACAGGTGGTGGTGGAGAGACAGAGGCTCGGGTACAGGTGGTAGTGGAGAGACAGAGGCTCGGGTACAGGTGGTGGAGAGACAGAAGCTCGGGTACAGGTGGTGGTGGAGAGACAGAGGCTCGGGTACAGGTGGTGGAGAGACAGAAGCTCGGGTACAGGTGGTAGTGGAGAGACAGAGGCTCGGGTACAGGTGGTGGAGAGACAGAGGCTCGGGTACAGGTGGTGGTGGAGAGACAGAGGCTCGGGTACAGGTGGTGGAGAGACAGAGGCTCGGGTACAGGTGGTGGTGGAGAGACAGAGGCTCGGGTACAGGTGGTGGAGAGACAGAGGCTCGGGTACGGGTGGTGGAGAGACAGAGGCTTGGGTACAGGTGGTGGAGAGACAGAAGCTCGGGTACAGGTGGTGGAGTGACAGAGGCTCGGGTACAGGTGGTGGTGGAGAGACAGAGGCTCGGGTACAGGTGGTGGAGAGACAGAGGCTCGGGTACAGGTGGTGGAGAGACAGAAGCTCGGGTACAGGTGGTGGAGAGACAGAAGCTCGGGTACAGGTGGTGGTGGAGAGACAGAGGCTCGGGTACAGGTGGTGGAGAGACAGAGGCTCGGGTACAGGTGGTGGAGAGACAGAGGCTCGGGTACAAGAGAAGTTGGAAAAGGAACATTCAGGAAGCACGGGTACAGGTGATGTTGGAGAAGCACATGAGAAACACACCGATGCTACTCCCATCTGTAGTTAAAGGCATTTGACAATGAGTTGATTTAATGTAAAATCTGCACCATTGTCTTTTGTAGTCCCAGACTAGCAAGGTATAGGCAACAAGCCCTTTAACAGAGAGGAGGAGCAGTGCAGATACCTCAAATTACATGGTAATGCCGCTTGTGTGTAACTTTGTAATGAGGTCTTCTATTTTGTTGCAGGCGAGCAGTAACTCAGTAGTGTAGCAGCGTTTACCTGGTCACAGCAATGCAGCAAGTAGCATTACTGTAGGGTCGCATTGGATTCAGATCGAGACATGTTGAACTGCTTGGTGTAGGCGCAGATTTGTTAAAACCAGGAGATAGTAAGCAGGATCACTGTACGATTAATAAATGAGTAACCTCAAAATGCTGTACTAGATTATCAGAATATAATCACGCTTACCGTGCAGCACGTCAGCTTACTGAAGAGCATCAGGAACTTTGAAGCAAGAAAAGCCCATTCGGCTCATCAAATCCACCCCCTCTATCCCTGATCCCCTGCTTTGGGAAACAAAGTTCCTTCCTCTCCCAGCCCTGACCAAAATCAAGTAGTACTGTTAATAGCTCTCTACCCCCCCTACCCACTTCTCAACAGATATCTGTCCAATTCTCTTTAAAGGTGTCAGCTCATCCTGTCTGATTTTGGTCTGGGCGTGCTTTGCTTTTGGGGCTGATGATGCTTGGCCTGCTCTGTTTATTTCTACTACTTAACGTAGTAATTATTGACCATGAATGAGTGTTGTCTTTGTCCAGACTGGTTTTGTGATCTCTGAAGCAGTATTGGGGAAATATAGAGAGCCCATGATTTTTGTTTCGTTTCTGTACTGTTCTATTCTGTTCCACCTTTTACAAAAATGTAGAGCACCATCGCAGTCCTCAAGCAGTTAATGAACTGCAGGGAAAGGTGATTGACGTATTTTGTTTTCTCACAAACTCCAGTGTTTCCATTCTATCTTAGCCTGGGGTCGAGGGTCAGTCACCCTCCTATTGAAAAACAATGGAAGTTTGAAGGCAGTGTTTCTCTATGTATCCGATAACCCTGGACTGCTTTTGTTTTTGTTTTTTCTTCTATAGATTATACTGTACTGCACTGTGCGAAATAATGTGGACTCTGGGCAGGTCATGTAGGAGTCAGTTTTGGTAAATACTTTCCACTTAGGATCCAACGCAAAGTGTTATGAGATTGAGCCATCAGTATTACTCATCCAGCTTCTGTAACTTAAAGAAATACTGCATTTGAACTTCTCCAGCACATCAGGGAGCTGCATTTGGCTCTGTATTACTGATACCCTTTACTCTGTGACACCCACTCCCCAAAAATTGCAAAAAAAATACATTGCATGCCAGGACAGGAAAAGCAAAAAGAAAGAGCCAGGGCAGAACTGTGGGACTAAGAAAAGGTGTTAAAAGTTCTCTCTGCTGTTTCATTTAAGCTCCATTTACCTCAAGGCTACACTGCAGCTCTCTCTACTGCCCTTCGCCAAGTGAACCGCAGCAGAACTTTGTTTAATCAACGGACTGAGGGGCCCCACTATTGCAAGTAGAAACATCAAACTCTTATAGAAATGCTTACACCCAGGAAGCCCCTGACTGGGCCGGCAAAACTCAAAGCTATTGAGTATAAAATTGGAGTTGACAGCATAACAATCAAGAGAAGAAAGGGTGGTGGGTGGTTGGGACTGACCGTCCATGTTGCAGTGCTGGCCACCCTGGAGACTCTAGAATCAGCATGCCCAGCTGGAAGGTTCATGCATCCTTATTGAGGGAAAGATTCAGCTGGAAAATTTGAAGAACATGGAGTGTGTTCCCTGGGTTGGCATTTAGGAGGTGGCAGGTTTAGAAAGGATTGTGGTGAGTCGGGGTTAGTGTTGGAGCTTGGAAAAGGTGAGAGATTTTCTGTTGAAGGAAAGCAAAACGGTGACATCAAGAGGCGAGCCCAATCCAGGCCAGAACCCTGCTGGAACTCGAATATGCTCCGCATCATCCAAAGATAGAGAGAAAGACCAGCTGGGTCATCGAGCCTGTCCCATCATATGTGAAATGAGGGGTTTGATGCAAATCAGGGCAAAACTATTTCCACTGGGCAGTGAGTAGGTAACTAGCTAGATTAAATGCAGGATCATCAAAGAACGAAGGGAGGAGTTAGGAGAAACTTTTTATTTTACGCAGAGGGTTGTTAGGACATAGAATACCCTTCCAGGAACAGGAGGAGGCCATTCAGCCCCTCGAGCCTGTTCCACCATTCAATGAGATCATGGCAGATCTGTGACCTAACTCCATATACCCGGCTTTGACCCATATCCTTCAATAACTTTGGTTAACAAAAATCTGTCAATCTCCGATTTAAAATTAACAATTGATCTAGCATCAATTGCCGTTTGCGGAAGAGAGTTCCAAACTTCTACCACCCTTTGTGTGTAGAAGTGTTTCCTAATTTCACTCCTGAAAGGTCTGGCTCTAATTTTTAGACGATGCCTCCTAGTCTTAGACTCCCCAACCAGCGGAAATAGTTTCTCTCTCTCTACCCTATCTGTTCCCCTTAATATCTTGACAACTTCGATAAGATCACCCCTTAACCTTCTAAACTCTAGGGAATACAACTCTAATTTGTGTAATCTCTCCTCTTAACTTAACCCTTAAAAGTCCGGTAATCATTCTAGCAAACCTACGCTGCGCTCCCTCCAAGGCCAATATATCCTTTCTAAGGTGTGGTGCCCAGAACTGCTCTCAGTACTCCAGGTGTGGTCTAACCAGGGTTTTGTATAGCTGCAGCATAACTTCTACCCCCTTGTATTCTAGTCCTCTAGTGGAAGCAGAATCCATCATCGAATACCCTTCCACGAACAGTGCTGGAAGCAGAATCCATCATATCTTTTAAAAGGGAAGTAGATAAATATTTGAACAAGAAAAAATAAAAGTGTATACGGAAAGGGCAAGGAAATGGGACTAAGTGGATAGCTCTTTCAGCAAACCAGTATAGACACAATGGGCTGAATGGCCTATTTCTGTTGTAAAATGCCATGATTCTACATGTATGCTGGTCCTCCCCTTCCCCAGGGCCACCTACTTGCTGGGCCCTGTCACTCACTCAGTGTTTTCAGTTGTTAACATGGTTGCTTTCTGTACTTGTGTCCCATTGAGTGGTAGGAGGTAGGTTGTACATTGCAATCATTGTTTGATTGATAAGTGTTCTCTTACAACCTTTCTCCACAAAAAAAACCAGCTCCCTCTTTGCGTGGTGGGTATATGTGCTATGTTACTGAGCCATGCACACCAGAATGAGCCCTTGTCTATACTGAGTTAACTGGCTCCTGGGGGTTGCAACTACAGTTAGCAACAGTGCCCCTGGGCTAACGAGAGGAAGATCAACTGGGGTTCCTGCTCCTGAATTTGAGCCAGTGATTCCTGCTGGAAAAATATGTGTGAATGTAATGTGAAGACAGGATTGGGCTCGGCTGTGGTGCCTCCCACGGTCGAATAGCCCGGCCATAAGTCAGTGAATGCAGGAGATAGGTTCGGGAAATTAGTAAAATGAATTGTGGCTGGAAAGTTCAATTAAACTTGTATGAGCATTTTTCAGTCTTTGCTTTTTTTTTAACTTGCTGTGTCCTTGAGCCAGGAATTTCAGCAAACTGTTTAAAACATTACAATTAGATTTCATCAAAAAGTGCAGTGAGTATTCTGCATCCGAGCTAAATCGGTCCCCAGGGGCCAGTGCAGTGATGCACAGGAAGTGATGCTGTATCCTTGGTAACTTCCGTTGTTTGCTGTTATTTTCAGCTTTGGCGGGAGACAGCTGAAATGCCTCAGAGCTGAACTTAGTGATAATGTTGAAATTTGTTTGGACAGCAGCACTCCCTCTTCACCATGTTTTCTTTAAAATAGGTGATTTAAACAAAAAAATGGGATTGAAAGTCTTGCAGTGATCAGTTTGCAGATTTCAGTGCTGAGAGACTTCTATTAAAAAGGGGCTCCAGATCACGGGTTTGCCGCCTACATACGATTCAGACCTGACGTGGATGCTGCCATGCCACGTCGTAGTGCCCTCATGTAGAAGCAGCCAGACCTGGTGGGGATGTAAAGTTAAAGAAGGTTGTACAGAGTGCGAGCTTGCTATATGCTTTATAAGTTCTGATTGAACAGTCGTGGAAGGAGATCTTTGCAAGAGGCTCGCTCATGAAGTGATGATAATTAATCATTGGTGCATGCAGTTGAGGGCTCGATCGCATGTTGACCAGCTATGTGTTTGGCTGAGCTGTACTCTGTGTTGGCACAATCGGCAGGTTGTGTACCATTGGCAGCACTTTGAGGCCTGACCCGGTTCTAAATGTTGCTGCAGTTGTGGTACCGTTTGCCCTTCCCTACCTTGAGGAGCACCAAAGTCCCATTTCCCAGGGTGAAGTGGTCCACTTTGTTCCCAAGTTCTCTCCTCTTGAAGCCTGCTTGCATTAATTGAAATAACTTCAGCTTCTGATTTTAGTGTCAGACTTTTTCAGGAAAGGTGGGACACCAGCTCAAAGAAAACAAACTGCAGAATCTTAGGATTGTTTGAGTTTGATTGACAGATTGACAACACTGCCTTCTGCCCTTGGTTCTGTCCTGCTCCACCCCAGTGGAACAGCAGCGGGTTGAGGTTGTGGCAGAGGTCCACAAATCAGTTTAGAACTTTAAAGCCCATTCTGTGTATCGGCCATTAGTTTTCGGAGCAGCTGATACAGGGAGATCAATGGGTGGAAATGTGACTCCAATCTGATCTTTACAGTGCGGCTACTGTTAACCTTGTGATCTTTGTATGAACATTAACACTTAAAGATCCCTTGTTGCATAGAATTACATTGAATATACGGCACAGAAACAGGCCATTTGGCCCAACCAGTCCATGCTGGCGTTTATGCTCCACCCGTCCTTCCTCATCTAACTCTATCAGCATAACCCTCTATTCCCTTGTGCTTATCTAGCTTCCCCATAAATGCATCTATACTATTCCATTCAACCACTCCCTGTGGTAGCGAGTTCCACATTCTCACTGCTCTCTGGGTAAAGAAGTTTCTTCTGAATTCCCTATTTGATTTCTTGGTGACTATCTTATGGCCTCTAGTTTTGCTCTTCCCCACAAGTGGAAACACACTCTCTGTGTCTACTGTGTTGTACCAGTCAGGGTGGACTTGTATTTCTGCCGCCATCTTTGTGTCCAGCCAACTTTATTACTATGGCAAGAGCTTTGGTGCTTGTAATTGGTGCCCTTGCCTTGCAGCTTCCCTAGCTGGATGACTACTGTAGCAGCCTGCAACCACTGTCGGGGTTGGGGGAGGGGGACACAATTTTCGGCACAAACCATGTCCTCTTTTTCACCCCTGGCTCTGAATCCCGGCAGTGCCCTAAAAATCCTCTCCCTGCCAACTCAGGTTGTGCCTGTGCAGACTCTGGAGCTGTTCTTGTATTCGCATCTCCTGATCACATCCGAAATACAGAGCCCTCATTGCATTGCTGAGAGAAAAATTGAATATTTATGCTTTGGTAGCATTTTCTTGTGTGCAGACTGCTCCGCAGGGGTCCTACACAGGCTGCAGAGGAAGTCCCCAGAACCGGATTAATACTCCACATGACATGTAAAAGCGTTGCAATGTGCTTATACTGTGCTTGACATTCCCAGTAATGGATCTTCAAATAAAATAACTCTAGCACTTTATCGTTAATTCCATGAACAGCTGCAAAAAAAAAAGAAAAATGTTGCTTTCTGCGTGAAAGTAAGTAGATTCTATCCCCTTTAATTGTTTTTTTTTGTAGGTTTTGATCATTTTCCACCCTAGTGCAATCTGTTTCTTGTTTGAAGATTACTTCGTGATTGTAGGAGTACAGAATGCTCGGTCCTCCCCTGTGTAAAATGACAAACTTTGGACAAGTGAAGTTTCATAGTGTCAAGTGGAGCTTGGCTTAGTTGGCAACGCCTTCACCTCTGAGTCAGGAGATTCATGGTCCCACACCAGGACTTCACATAATCTAGTCTGGCACGCCGGTGTAGTACTGAGGGAGGGTTTCTTAGTCGCAGTTGCCATCCTTTGGTGAGATGTTAAACTGACATCCCTCGGCCTGTTCACGTGGATATTTAAGATTTCACTGGGCTATTTGAAGAGCAGTGAGTTCTCCTGGTGTCCTGGCCAACACTTGTCCCTCAACCAGCATCACCGAAAACAGGTTAAATGGTCATTCATCTCATGGTTGTGAGACTGACTGACTGCCATTTAAAAAAAAAAATCATTCTGCGGATGTGGGTGACGCTGGCAAGGCTGCTTTTATTGCCCATCTCTAGTTGCTCTGAGAAGGTGGTTGTGGACCGCCTTCATCTTTGTAGCAGTTTGATACAGCTGAGTGGCTTGCTAATCCACTTCAAGGGGCAGTTGAGAGTCAGAATCATAGAAATTTACAGCAGAAGGAGGCCATTGGCCCATCGTGTCTGCGCCGGAAACTATGTCAACTATATTGGTGTCACACATAGGCCAGACCAGGTGATAACAGCAGGTTTCCTTCCATAAAGGACATTAGTGAACCAGTGGATTTTTACGACAATCCAATAGCCTCGTGGCTGAAAGCAGCTTAAAAATATTTCCAGATTTTTTTTTTAGAACGGAATTCAAATTCTCAAACTGCCATGGTGGGATTTAAGCTCACGTTCTCTGGATTATTAGTCCAGGTCTCTGGATTACCATCATCACTACACTACTGTTTGCCGATACATGTCACTGCACTCCAAAAATATATTCCTATGAATCATGCTTGGGTTGGACCTGGTGGCTGTAGTGTTTGGCTGAGAGTTACCAGACACTGGTCACAAACCAGAATCTTAACATTGCTGAATGCTGCATCGTCTTAGGTCGTCACAATTGGCAGATCTCCCAGTGACTCGGTAGGTAAAATGCATTAAGTGTTTTGGTGCTGAGCCATGCACAGCAAGAAGGTCCCTACTTCAGCCCCTGGCCTGTGCTAAGCTAGCTTATCTGAGCTGGGGGTGCTGCAATTTACAGGATTGAGCTCGAGTGTGATGCCCTTGATAGCTTGCTCAGACTCCCTGTCCAACGTTTCCAATAAAGAATGGCTACCTGAGTGAAGTACTGTAGGCTACCAGCACCCAACAAATCCTATCCGAACATGGGCTGCCGTCTTTCAATCCATAGTCTGTGCTGGGGTTGCTGATGGCTGCTGGAGCAGTGACCGGAGAAGTACAATTCACCTCATCGCCACTGGGTTCGGGAGGAGAACATTTGTCAGTATTTCTGCTCCTGGTCACCATCTACCAATCCTTGCTGCACATGTGTATGTATGAACATTGGGTGAGGACATGGTCAGGCAGGTTCACCGAATCACAGAATCCCCACAGTGCAGATAGAGGCCATTTCGGCCCATCGAGCCTGCACCGACACATATCCCAGTAACCCCACGTATTTAATCCCCCTAACACTAAGGGTCAATTTATCATAGCCAAATCAACCTAACCCGCACATCTTTGAACTGTGGGAGGAAACCGGAGCACCCGGAGGAAACCCACGCAGACACGGGGAGAATGTGCAAACTCCACACAGACAGTCACCCGAGGCCGGATTCTGATTGAATAGCCTGTCAACTCTCACTGGCTAGGCTTACACATGAAGAATAGCCAGTTGGAGGACACCTGGCAATTGTGGAGCTGTACCCTAGCAAAGAGTCAATGGAGTAGAAATTGGTACACATTTCACCCGTTTATCAGGCATAAAACGGGCACAACTTGTACCAATTTCTGGGCGCAAGGTCCTGCACCCGACATGCGTCCCTGGCAGCCGCGTGAAAGCAGCGCTGGCCCAATTAAAAATGCAAAGAAGGGTCCTCTGCCTGTTGCAGGACCCATGACTGTCTAAAGTGGCCTAACCAGCAGTCCTCCCGATTCCCCCCCACCCGACTTAGCATAGCCCCTTGGCCGGTATACCAACCCGCCCATTTTGTTTATACCTGCGACCGCTGAACTGTCTCTTGGGATGTAGCTAGTGCCCATCAAATGCTGATCACCACCTGATGTCGCAAGAGGAGCAATATTGCCTGGTCCTCTCGCCCATCGGGTGAAATGATTGTTGTGGCCCCTCGGTTCGTCCCCCAATTACGGCGAAAACAAATTTCCAGGCCAATGCCTTCTAGTGGTGAGAAAAGAAAGTTGGTGGGAAAAGGAAGGAAAAAACTGCCTTGTTCGATGCCTCTTATACTGTTGTGTGATTTTAATCTGTTTAGACTCTTAATAAAGCTGGATAGTCTGATACAAGGCGCTGTTTCAATATCTCTATTTATGGAGAACTCGTCAAATACCCTTGTGATTTGTACTTGTTGTAAGGTTCCTAAAGACTGACTGTAAAGGACTGCTACTTTCAGCACGTAACATGTCATTTCTGTACCGTTTGTTCCTGTTACAGCCCGTTCAAGTGAGGAGGAAGAGGAAGATGATATCAAAGTGTCCACTTTCAACCTTGACCTAAAGGAGCTGCTTCCCAGTGTGAAAGTGTGGTCTGATTGGATGTTGGGCCATCCAGATGAGTGGAACCCGCCACCCAACTCCCTCATCCTGCCAAAAGAGTACGTTATTTTTAGCTTTGCTTAGACTGCAGCATAGACATCTTTCTGTTTTTCTTTTATTCTTCTCCTCTCTCTGTTTTCTGTTTTGGTGTCTAGGAGACAGGATAGAGGTGATCAAGGGAATGTTTGATTGAAAAGTCTGTTTTTAAGTTTTACTTAAGACCCCTGAGCTTTCTGTAAAGTTTTCTCCACCTCTGCCACTCCTTGTTTGTGCTTTGAAGGTACTGATTAGAGTCAGTCTGGATGCAACAACCTGTAGTTCTGGTCAGATGATGCCATGAGAGGGGGGACTGGTACCCAAACTCCATTCCTATTCACAGTGTTACTGGACTGGATCCTCCTGGTCACAGTTCTTCAAACACTGTTTGCTCCCAGACTATGTGTCCGTTTTATACATAAAACAAGGGGTGACTGATGAGGGACGACTGATGAGTGTTTAGATGCCTCTCCTCCATCGTCCAGCTGGGTGTCAATTCTCTCATTGCTTCTATCAGATATTAAGCATTTGTTCTGAAAAGTTGTTTTTTATTGACGTGATGTTCGTTCCTATATGGGAAGGGATAAAGGGATCGATGGTCATGTGATCACCTTTTGCCCAGTCCAAAAGCAGATGGGGACAGGGCATTTTGTAAAGTGGTAGCTTATGAGAGCCCATATCACGCCTGTAGATACATAAATAACTCTATCCTGCATCTGCTCAGCCATATTTAGCAACTTTTTCTTGCCGTTTTCTTCTGGAGGCAGTGACTCATTCCTGGGTGCTGCTGGTTCACAAGCAGCAGGTGCCCTCTGGTCCCTGTCTCGAGTGAACCAGAGAGTGAGAGCTGGCATGCTATTCAACTGTAGAGAGCATCACAGCTGAGCCTGATCATCTCTTCACCCAACGTTCACATGGGCAGTTCCAGTGGGGCACCACTGAATACTGATCAAGAGCAGAACTCGCGCTAACTCCCCCAATTGTAGCACCCCCACCACTGCGCCAGCTAAAATCAACTAGCAGCACATTCTTTCCCTGGTCAGTGTGGCTGAGCTAATTGCTGGATAAACCCATTGGGGACTCTGCACAGTCTTGTTAAACATGATCCAGCATTAGAAAACCGTATTTTTTTTTCTATCTGCGTTTTATTTCTCCAAAGGATTGGGCAGCCACACCCAAATTGGGTTCAAAACCACCTTCCCTATGCAAATGTCTCCCGCTCTGTACCCCAGCTCGTCCCCAAAACTCCTTGGGCTTGCGTCCATGTCCCACCTCCCACCTTCGAAAGTTTTCTAAAAGCCTGCCACCTTCGATCAGCTCTGTCTCAATTTCTTCCTCTCTTGTGAAGGGAAGCACTTTGTGATGTTTTCCTGTGTATGTGAGAGTTGCTAATGACGTCTTTTGATAATTCAGTTCTCTTGCATTGTCTAACTCCTCCCAACCAGTTATATTCGTGCTCACCGTTTGATTAAACATATTTCAACTAAATCTGCAAATGGACACAAGGCAAAAAAGCGGATGATTAGTAAATTTAGAAAGGTGTCTTTGGGTGTTGGCAGTGCACATATTCATGTGGAACATTCACTAAATTTAAATTATTATT
Source organism: Squalus acanthias (assembly GCA_030390025.1). NCBI lineage: Eukaryota > Metazoa > Chordata > Chondrichthyes > Squaliformes > Squalidae > Squalus > Squalus acanthias. The sequence continues at coordinate 1,774,156 of CM059448.1, forward strand.
GGAACTCATGCAGGTTTTATCTGCTGCACTCGCTCCATCAAGATAGCACTGATGTACAGCCAAGAAATGCAGATAAATGGCACACAAGTGTGTGTGAGATTTCAAGAAATACTCCCCGCAGGATTTGCAGAAGTGTTGCCCAGATTTCTATTGTCCCTATTTGTGAAGGTGTTTATTAACTCGCTGGGTCTGTTGCTGAGCAGCTGATGTCTTAATAGGTTCTTCACTGTCACAAATCCAATGGCATCACATTGGGTTTTATTTCTCTGTTTAGCTGTTACACCTGCACTACAGGAAACCGCTGGGAGTGAGCAGGTGATAAATCATTCAGGAGATTATTTCAAATGTTACCATGTCAGAATTTGCTGAAATTCAAACCTGCCTTCTTGTTCCTGTTAATCTTTACACTTTGCATGATTTCATCCCTGTAGGTGAGACCGTGCAGCTTTTATTGATCTCGGTTACACACAGTTACGTGGGCACATATGCGAACGCAGACTCACGTGTCCACCCGGGTTCTCTGGAGACTCGTTAATAGACTAGATTTCCTCCCCCCTCTTTTTTTTAAAGGAAGGGTCAGTGTTGCTGTTACACTAAACTAAGTGTTGAGAAAGCAGTCGTGCACAGTACTGTCTGTGATGTAAGTTTCTAAGAGAGAGTTTGCCCTGATGACAGGGCTGAGTTTGGAGCTGCAGCGGCTGGGAGTCTCAGCCCTTCGTTCACTCCTGCACACAGCTGTATGACACTGTCTTGGCCCGGAGCTGGGATAGGAAAATAGAAAGCGGGCCAAGCCAGAAAGTCCTCTTTGTTTTGTAGTTGGCAGTCTGCCCATGACTGGGGTTACATAATGGGAATCATTGTGGTACTCTTGAGATTGCTGGAATATTTACAGGATCTGGGTCACACCGAGAGCTGTGTGGCTGCAGCAGTGTCACATGACTGCTGTATGTCAGTGTCAGGTCCTCCCCCCCTTCCCCTTTCTCCTTTTCCTATTTTCCCTTTGCCTTGCAGCTATAGAATGGTGTTTCTTGGCAGCCGCCCCTGGGTTGTATGTGACTTAGCTCGTGTAATGGCTTTGGCTCGTAAGGATCTAGAGTCAACAGAGGGGCACAGGGAGGAGGCGAGCAGAGCCTGGAGCGTCTCATGGGCAAGCAAGTAGAGAGGCTGGAATACTAGACTCGAGCCATATCACATCCGTCTGTTGTCTGCCCAGCCAGCTTTGGATAAACTATCTAAGACCAGTGCAATACATCATTTCTTTCTTCTCTTTTTTTTTTCCTTTTTACTTCGGGGTCATGTAAAGTTCTGTGTTTGTGCTTTTAACCCTGTAAACACTTTTCTTAAAGCAGCTGGCAGCCAAATGCATCTCTGGTTCCCATTACATCATAGTTTAAAAAAATAAAAATAACTCCTTTCAGAAACTGAAGTTTTTTGGAAATTTTTTCCTGTCAAAAAAAAGTCTATTTAAAAAAAATAAATACAGCGCTGTGAAGTAAGTTAAATGTGGTTTAGGGGTGTGTTGCATTTAAGATACTGGCTTTGCATTCTTGCTAATGCAGGGTGTCTGGCAGAAATGGGTATTAACGGAGAATAAGGAGGTGCCAATGGGGAGGGGTCAATTTCGAAAGAAAGAAGAAAGAACTTGCATTTATATAGAGCTTTTCATGACCTCGGGACATTCCAAAATGATTCACAGTTCTTTTGAAGTCTAGTCAGTGTTGTAATGTAGGGAAGTGCGGCAGTCTATTTGCACACAGCAAGCTCCCACAAACAGCAATGAGATAATTGACCAAATAATCTGTGTTTGGTGATGTTGGTTGGGGAATAAAATTTGGCCTTGATACTGGGAGGACTCCCTGCTTTTCTTGGAAATAGTGCCGTGGGATGGTCTTCATCCACCAGAGCAAGTGGACAGTTTAATGCCTCATTCAAAAGACCGCACCTCCGACAGTGCAGCACTCCCTCGGTACTGCACTGGGGGTGTCGGCCTGGATTTTGTGCTCAAGTCTCTGGAGTGGGACTCGAACCCACGACCTTCTGACTCAGAGGAGAGCGTGCTACCCACTGAGCCACGGATGACACCTAATTTAAATCAAAGGGCTACTTGCAGTTGCTGCTGAAGTGCGTCAGCCTGGATCCCTCCTGCACATCACATGAGCTGGTTGCAGGGTAATCAGGCCCGAGAGTGAGCTATCTATCATCTTACCCAGTTGGTTGGGAACGGGGGGTGTGACGCAGGACAGGGAGAAACTTGACTTGTTTCAGGTAGCTCCATTTAAAATATCAGATTTGTCAGCAACTGATTTATCAAGTTGAGAGCAGATTGATCCTCGTGTAAAAGGGATGAGCTATAGGCAAGCTCTACAGTCTATTGGAGAAGGTAAAAGGGGAACTCATCAAGGCATGTAACTATTAAATGATAGATGAGCTAAATATTTAAAACCCAAATGCTGGACGAGGAGTTCAGCGCAGATTGCAAGCTGTCTGCCGGGCAGCACAGTTGAAGTTTCAATCAGCCACTATCAATGGGGTACTGACGAAGGTGAGCAAAGTGTGATTAACTAGGTGGCTCATGGAGAGAAATACCAGCAGAGACTTGATAGACCAACTGGCCTACTTCTGTGCTGTAACTCTATGATTCTCTCTACATTTTTTGATGGGAGTATTTATGTTTGGGTTTTTCTGTTTTTTCTTAAATTGCCATCTGAGTCCATCTGTGACCCCCCCTCCCCTCCCCCCCCCCCCCCCCCCCCCCCCCCCCACCAGCCAGTGCCCCAAAAGGTATGATGCCTCCCTCTGTCCTGGAGACAGCGGGCGCAGCCTCTCTGCTTGATCTGACTTGCATCAGGAACTAAACAACATGAGACCCAAGTGTACCTCTCTGCACTCCAAGGCGCTGAATGTTTGCTCAGTAATACTTCATCAGCCCAGTCTCAGCACTTGGTTAGTATGTACGTAACCTGCACTGAGTTTCTGATCCTGCTTGTGGGTGAAAAAACTCTTCAATTAGCTGGGGGAGACACTGATAATGGATCACTTAACTTGAAGATAACTTTGTGTTAAAGTCCTCACAGTAGCTTATAGTTTAAGAGGGGTGGTCAGTTTTCATATCCAGGATGTTGTCATTCTTAAAAATTGCGCTGCAATGTGTCTGCTGCACTCAGTTTACAAAAGGATGGCATCGGCTTTAGTCTGTTCTCTCTGCTGTTATCTCTGATATTCTAGCTGCTGTTCTCTCTGCATCCCTGTCATGCTTGGGCTCTGCCTGTGCTCGCTCTGTGAATTTATCGCTCTCACTTGTCTCTCTTTTCCGTTTTGTTTTATGTTCTTTCTTTCCCTCTGTTTTCCCTCTCTCTTTCTTTCTGTTTCTCATTTGTAGTCTGTTGCTCTCTCTGCCCATCTCTCTCCTAAATGTTCTTGTCTATCCTGTAAATAACAAGTTCATGTGAAACATGTGTCACAGCACAGACAGAGTTCTCTCGAGGACGCGATGCTCTAGACTGGATGTTACACGTTGATTGGTCTGGTTGGTGTCCTAAACCCAGAGATGTGTGACCGGCTTAAATCCTGTTGCCAAAAGTTATATACAGTATTTAAAAAATGATTGCCATTTTCCCTTCCTGACGTTTCTGGTCTTGGTTTTATGATTGTAATGGTGGCTGGCTTCCACCCTCTCGATTGGGTAACTGTGATATTGTACCTCTGGCCTGATCATGTCATTTATTGGGATTGGCATTTATTGTACTAGCTTATACAGAGAATGCTATTGTTTCTGTATTTTTGTATTGAAGCAGTCTCCATGTTATTGCTTCATTTATCTAAAGCCTTAAGCACTCCTGCAGATACAAAATTCCCTGCCGTCCGCAGGTTGTGGATTAGAGTTTGAGGACTTGAGTTCATACCTAGGCTGACACTCCAGTACAGTACTGAGGAAATGCTGCACTGTTGAGTGCTGCATTGTTGGAGGTGCTGTCTTTTGGATGAAACGTAATGCCGAGGCACCACCTGACTGTGCAGTGGTTCGGGTGGATGTTCAAGATCCCATGACTTGGTGGGGGGAGGGGGTGTCGTCTCTCAACCGACACGACCAAATTAAGTGGTCACTCATCTTAATACTGTTTATGAAAGTCAGTACGGATTTGTTAAAGGCAAATCGTGTTTGATTAACTTGATCAAGTTCTTTGAAAGTGAGAAGTCGCACAACACCAGGTTATAGTCCAACAGTTTTATTTGAAATCGCAAGCTTTCGGAGCTGCTGCCCCTTCGTCAGGTGAAGTGAAGGAATACAAATCGGCAAAGCATATATAGACAGAGAACAATGCCTGTGTAGCGTACAATGTCAGACGACTACAGTTAATCAGAAAGATTCAATTAGAGCCCATGGGGTTAAAGAGACATAGATACAAAATTGATGGGGGCAGAAAGCGGAGAATAGTGAATGTTTTTTTTCATACTGGAGGGAGGTGCGCAGTGGTGTTCCCCAGGGGTTGGTGTTGGGACCGGTGCTCTTTTTGATATATATTAATCACCTGAACTTGGGTATACAGGGAATAATTTCAAATTTTGAAGATGATACCAAACTTGGAAATGTAGTAAACAATGAGGCAGATAGGAACAGACTTCAGGAGGACATAGACAGACTGGTGAAATGGGCAGACACATGCAACGTTCCCTCTAAGCTGTGCGGCTGTCTGCAGGTCCCGCAGAGCCTGGGACCGGCTTTTCCACTGTTAAATTTCTGCGCCTGTGCAGGATTTACAATGTAAAAGCCGGTGAGCGGCCTGCACGGGACATTTCCCATTACTGCACGGCTGCACAGCTTAGAGGGAACATTGGACCTGGGGTGTGTGCAGACAAATCTTTGAAGGTGGCAGAACAAGTTGAGAAGGCTGTTAAAAAATAATATGGGATCCTTGGCTTTATTAATAGAGGAATAGAATACAAAAGCAAGGAAGTTGCGCTAAACCTTTATAAAAGGTTAGGCCTCTCAGCTGGAGTATTGTGTTCAATTCTGGGCACCGCACTTTAGGAAGGATGTCAAGGCCTTAGAGAGGGTGCAGAGGAGATTTACTAGAATGCAGCCAGGGATGAGGCACTTCACTTGCGTGGAGAGACTGGAGAAGCTGGGTTGTTGTCCTTAGAGCAGAGAAGGTTAAGAGGAGATTTGATAGAGGTTTTCAAAATCGTGAATGGTTTTGACAGAGTAAATAAGGAGAAACTGTTTCCAGTGGCAGAAGAGTCGGTAACCAGAGGACACAGATTCAAGGTGATTGGCAAAAGAACCAGAGGCGACATGAGGAAACATTTTTTTCTCAATGAGTTGTGTTCTGGAATGCGCTGCCATAAAGGGCGGTGGAAGCAGATTCAATAGTAACTTTCAAAAGAGAATTGGATAAGTACTTGAAGGAAAAATTTACAGGGCTATGGGGAAAGAGCAGGAGAGCGGGACTAATTGGAGAGCTCTTTCAAAGAGCCGGCACAGGCACAATGGGCCGAGTGGACTCCTTCTGTGCTGTGTGATTCTATGATTCTACCTTCAGGAACTGTACCCCGGTGAGAGACTGCACCCCAGTGAGAGGCAGCACCTTCAGGAACTGTATCCCAGTGAGAGTCAGCACCTTCAGGAACTGTACCCCAGTGAGAGTCAGCACCTTCAGGAACTGTACCCAAGTGAGAGTCAGCACCTTCAGGAACTGTACCCGGGGGAGGGTCAGCACCTTCAGGAACTGTACCCCAGTGAGAGTCAGCACCTTCAGGAACTGTACCCCAGGGAGAGTCAGCACCTTCAGGAACTGTACCCCAGGGAGAGTCAGCATTTCATGAACTGTACCCCAGTGAGAGTCAGCACCTTCAGGAACTGTACCCCAATGAGAGTCAGCACCTTCAGGAACTGTACCCCAGTGAGAGTCAGCACCTTCAGGAACTGTACCCCAGTGAGAGTCAGCACCTTCAGGAACTGTACCCCAGTGAGAGTCAGCACCTTCAGGAACTGTACCCCAGTGAGAGTCAGCACCTTCAGGAACTGTACCCCAGTGAGAGTCAGCACCTTCAGCAACTGGAGCCCAGTGAGAGTCAGCGCCTTCAGGAACTGTACCCCAGTGAGAGTCAGCACCTTCAGGAACTGTACCCCAGTGAGAGTCAGCACCTTCAGGAACTGTACCCCAGTGAGAGTCAGCACCTTCAGGAACTGTACCCCAGTGAGAGTCAGCACTCTGGGAACTGTACCCCAGTGAGAGTCAGCACCTTTAGGAACTGTACCTCAGTGAGAGTTAGCACATTCAGAAGAGGGGAAAGAATTGGTGTAAAATGGGGAAGAAAAAATAATTAAGTTTGTGGAGAAATTCGTCTCAGGAAATGGAAAGAATGATGCTTCTTTGCAGGCTGGAACTTGCAACGCTGTCTGCTTCAGTTTGATGTTCAGTCTTGAGAGGCTCAGAATTGAAAGAGCTAGTCATTGCTGTGTGATGATTTTGGGCCTGCAACTAAAGGCCTGCTTTTGTACCCACAGGGCAGTGTCGCTCCCTGTTTGCTGGCATGTCCCAGCACACCTGGCAAGGGAGGCTACCTTAAACTTACTCTTAGGCAGTATTCCCCTGGGACTTGAAGATAATCCAATTTTCTTGTAGAACAGTGAACCTTTAAGTCTTCATCCCCTCCCCTACTCTATCAAAGTATTTTACATTCAACACAACATGACAGCAGGGGGCAGTTAAATAATGTGATCATGTGGTGCGGGCGGTCGCGGTGTGCAGGCGGTCACGAGGTTCAGGTGACTGTAAACTTAGAAGGATGTGGAGTCTGTCCTTCCCACCCACTGTGCATGCTATATGTGAGATGATAGAGAAACCATTGACACTAACTTGTGCAGCGGATTTTCAGTGCTGTCTTCAATTTGTGGAGCCCCCATTAAATTGGTATGAATGATGTCCTTGCTGAAATGTCAAGTCTCTGCAAGATTGCTTGAGCTTGCTGCCCAATAACTCTGAAAAGAGATTGGATGGCTTGCATTGATGTCATGTCTTATCACGCCGTGAAGTGCTTTACATACAGTGAATTATTTGAAGTGCATTTACTTTGTTACGTGTTGAACACAGCAGCCATTCTGGGACCGCAATGAGGGGAATGTGGGCCAGGACACCAGGAGAACTCCCTGCTCCTCTTCAAATTAATGCCACCGAGTTTTTAACATCAACCTTATCAGAACAGACAGATGGTGTTGACCACTCCTGTATTGTGGTTCGTGTGTGACCTGGGGTCTGGAGCACACAGTGATGTGACTGCTTTACCTGGCCTGTCCCTTTAAGCCCACTGCTCAGATATTCCATATCTGAGGTCAGTTAGAGACTAAGTGGTGAGGGAAGTTTTTATAGATTGGCAGCTGCTTGTAAATCCATGGCTCTGCCCTTGGAGAGAGGTTGAGTTATCAGAGTCAGGAAAACCAACAGGGAAAGATTGACATTTGTCTTGTGATCTGAAGTGTGATTTGCACTGCATGTAAAGGTATAAACCAGGGAACTGTGCACAGTCTGCCGAGTAATGGGTAAGCTTCTGAATAAAATTAGCACTGAGAAATACATGGGCTAATAATGACAGTCAGTACAGGTTAATGCAACAAATTTCAGGAAGATTTTTGAGAAAGTAATGGAGTGTATTGCTAAAGGAAATGCAGTGGATGCGGTGTATATGGATTTGTTGTTTGATAAGGTGCTGCATCAGAGGCTTGGTAAAATTAAAGCATGTGACAGCATGGCTAGGAGGTTGGTTAAAGCACAGTCGTGGTTAATAAATGTTTTTTAGACTGGAAGGCTGTAAACAGTGGCGTCTGCAGTAGTCAGTGCTGCCACTATTGCTCCTCAATATAGAGAATTTATCTGGACTTGGGGGGGGTGGGGGGGTCACAGTGTCAAAATTTACAGACAGAGCTAAAATAGAGAACGTGGTTAACTGAAGAGAACTAAAGGTGACTTCGGTGCCTGACACACTCACCTCTGTCAGAAGATCGTGGGTTCAAGTCCCACTTCAGAGACTTCAGCACATAATCTAGGCTGAAGCTGCAGTGCAGTAGTGAGGGAGCGCCGCACTGTCAATGTGCCTGCCTGGCGTGACCCCGCCCCGCCCGGCATGACACCCGCCCCCTACACTTGTTACTTTTGATTTTACCTCAAACATGCAACCCGCACCGAGAATATCTTCGTTCCATGTAACTTGACTCGTTACTGAATTGAATCCTAAAAGTTAAAAGTAGCTGCGAGTGTGTCAGTATTTACAGGGGGTCCCCGGGAGTGTGTCAGTATTTACAGGGGGTCCCCGGGAGTGTCTCAGTATTTACAGGGGATCCCCGGGAGTGTGTCAGTATTTACAGGGGGTCCCCGGGAGTGTGTCAGTATTTACAGGGGGTCCCCGGGAGTGTGTCAGTATTTACAGGGGGTCCCTGGGATTGTTGGTATTTACAGGGGGCCCCGGGAGTGTGTCAGTATTTACAGGGGGTCCCTGGGATTGTTGGTATTTACAGGGGGCCCCGGGAGTGTCTCAGTATTTACAGGGGATCCCTGGGAGTGTGTCAGTATTTACAGGGGGTCCCCGGGAGTGTGTCAGTATTTACAGGGGGTCCCCGGGAGTGTCTCAGTATTTACAGGGGGTCCCCGGGAGTGTCTCAGTATTTACAGGGGGTCCCCGGGAGTGTGTCAGTATTTACAGGGGGTCCCCGGGAGTGTGTCAGTATTTACAGGGGGTCCCTGGGATTGTTGGTATTTATAGCGGGCCCCGGGAGTGTGTCAGTATTTACAGGGGGTCCCTGGGATTGTTGGTATTTACAGGGGATCCCTGGGAGTGTGTCAGTATTTACAGGGGGTCCCCGGGAGTGTGTCAGTATTTACAGGGGGTCCCCGGGAGTGTCTCAGTATTTACAGGGGGTCCCCGGGAGTGTCTCAGTATTTACAGGGGGTCCCCGGGAGTGTGTCAGTATTTACAGGGGGTCCCCGGGAGTGTGTCAGTATTTACAGGGGGTCCCTGGGATTGTTGGTATTTATAGGGGGCCCCGGGAGTGTGTCAGTATTTACAGGGGGTCCCTGGGATTGTTGGTATTTACAGGGGGCCCCGGGAGTGTGTCAGTATTTACAGGGGGTCCCTGGGAGTGTGTCAGTATTTACAGGGGGCCCCGGGAGTGTCTCAGTATTTACAGGGGATCCCTGGGAGTGTGTCAGTATTTACAGGGGGTCCCCGGGAGTGTGTCAGTATTTACAGGGGGTCCCCGGGAGTGTGTCAGTATTTACAGGGGGTCCCCGGGAGTGTCTCAGTATTTACAGGGGGTCCCGGGAGTGTGTCAGTATTTACAGGGGGTCCCTGGGATTGTTGGTATTTACAGGGTGCCCCGGGAGTGTCTCAGTATTTACAGGGGATCCCTGGGAGTGTGTCAGTATTTACAGGGGGTCCCCGGGAGTGTGTCAGTATTTACAGGGGGTCCCCCGGGAGAGTGTCAGTATTTACAGGGGGTCCCTGGGAGTGTATCAGTATTTACAGGGGGTCCCTGGGAGTGTGTCAGTATTTACGGGGATCCCCGGAAGTGTGTCAGTATTTACAGGGGGTCCCCGGAAGTGTGTCAGTATTTACAGGGGGTCCCCGGGAGTGTCGGTATTTACAGGGGGTCCCCGGGAGTGTCGGTATTTACAGGGGGTCCCCGGGAGTGTGTCAGTATTTACAGGGGGGTCCCCGGGAGTGTGTCAGTATTTACAGGGGGTCCCCGGGAGTGTCGGTATTTACAGGAGGTCCCCGGGAGTATGTCAGTATTTACAGGGGGTCTCCGGGAGTATGTCAGTATTTACAGGGGGTCCCCGGGAGTGTCGGTATTTACAGGGAGTCCCCGGGAGTATGTCAGTATTTACAGGGGGTCCCCGGGAGTATGTCAGTATTTACAGGGGGTCCCCGGGAGTGTCGGTATTTACAGGGAGTCCCCGGGAGTGTGTCAGTATTTACAGGGGGTCCCCGGGAGTGTCGGTATTTACAGGGTGTCCCCGGGAGTGTCGGTATTTACAGGGTGTCCCCGGGAGTGTCGGTATTTACAGGGGGTCCCCGGAAGTGTGTCAGTATTTACAGGGGGTCCCCGGGAGTGTCGGTATTTACAGGGGGTCCCCGGGAGTGTGTCAGTATTTACAGGGGGTCCCCGGGAATATGTCAGTATTTACAGGGGGTCCCCGGGAGTATGTCAGTATTTACGGGGGGTCCCCGGGAGTATGTCAGTATTTACAGGGGGTCCCCGGGAGTGTCGGTATTTACAGGGAGTCCCCGGGAGTGTGTCAGTATTTACAGGGGGTCCCCGGGAGTGTCGGTATTTACAGGGAGTCCCTGGGTTGTGACAGTATTTACAGGGGGTCTCCGGGAAGTGTGTCAGTATTTGCAAGGAATGCTGGGAATGTGTCGGTGTTTGCAGGGAATGCTGGGAATGTGTCGGTGTTTGCTGGAATGTGTCGGTGCTTGCTGGGAATGTGTCGGTGCTTGCTGGGAATGTGTCGGTGCTTGCTGGGAATGTGTCGGTGCTTGCTGGAATGTGTCGGTGCTTGCTGGAATGTGTCGGTGCTTGCTGGGAATGTGTCGGTGCTTGCTGGGAATGTGTCGGTGCTTGCTGGGAATGTGTCGGTGCTTGCTGGGAATGTGTCGGTGCTTGCTGGGAATGTGTCGGTGCTTGCTGGAATGTGTCGGTGCTTGCTGGAATGTGTCGGTGCTTGCTGGAATGTGTCGGTGTTTGCTGGGAATGTGTCGGTGCTTGCTGGGAATGTGTCGGTGTTTGCTGGGAATGTGTCGGTGTTTGCTGGGATTGTGTCGGTGTTTGCTGGGAATGTGTCGGTGCTTGCTGGGAATGTGTCGGTGCTTGCTGGGAATGTGTCGGTGTTTGCTGGGATTGTGTCGGTGCTTGCTGGGAATGTGTCGGTGCTTGCTGGGAATGTGTCGGTGCTTGCTGGGAATGTGTCGGTGCTTGCTGGGATTGTGTCGGTGTTGGGTGCTGGGATTGTGTCGGTGTTTGCAGGGATTGTGTCGGTGTTTGCTGGGAATGTGTCGGTGTTTGCTGGGAATGTGTCGGTGCTTGCTGGGAATGTGTCGGTGTTTGCTGGGATTGTGTCGGTGTTGGGTGCTGGGAATGTGTCGGTGTTTGCAGGGACGCTGGGATTATGTGCCACGCACAGAACATGTGAAAACGACTGTGGTATAGTGAAGCATCAGCGATTGATTACGACGCATCAAGGTCGGGAGGAACAGCCGACACTTGCGGGTAGTGTGTATTCATGGAAACGCTTAATTCGCAGGATAACGATGGGATAAAAAGCATTCAGTAACTATTAAATACTGTGCGAATACTAATTGGAACGGGTGTGTCGAAGCTCAAAGTCACAACACCTGCATCTGTTTCTTTTTTCCTAATTGGGTAATCGTTTGAGACCGAAATCCGGAACTGTTCCTGCGCTGACTTAATAAAAACATCATCTGTTTTTCTAGTTCCGAATGAATGTTTTATTATTAACAATGTCTTTACATCCTAAAACACTTTGCTGAGCATCGCTTTCTTCTCCCCAGTGACCTAACCTTTGGCTCTTGTTTTTTTCGGTTGAATTTCCTCTCCTCAGAATTGCCATCGATGTGTGGGCCATGCTGGCAGAGTTCTGCAACATTTTCACAGCTGTCAACCAGTCAGAGGTACCGCTGTACAAGGACCCGGATGAGGACCTCACCCTGCTTGTTCTGGAGGAGGACAAGATCCTCTCAGGCTTTGTTCCTCTCCTGGCTGCCCCTCAGGACCCATGCTACGTGGAGACAGCCGCAGATAAGGTCAGCCGGGGGGCACTCTGTAAACTCTTGTTCCTGGGAAGGCTTTTTTTAAACAGAATGTGATTAACTCAGTGAGGGTGTAAAGGGAAAACCGTGACCTCAGCATCTGACATCTGCCTCTGCTGCACCAGTGTCATGAAAAGCACCTCTTCCTGTAGCGTGAGCTCTGTGGCATGCTTTTGTATACACTTCTTTCCCTCCCTTGTCTAAATAGCTTGTGTTGGCCACCCCTTCATAAATTCGAACAGAGGACGTCAGGCCCTGCCACAGAGCTCTGCACTGGGCAGTCGTCCAGCTGTCTCGGGCTGATATCACAGTTCCAGAAATGATTTCAAAGAGGCTATGGGCCGAACCCCAACCTCTGCTCATATTACCTCCCACCCCCTAAAAAATGTCATGGGCCCAAATCACTGTGGGCGATTTTTAACAGTTGAATTTGTTGAACTTTTTAAAGTGAATGTGCAAAGTAAGAAGACTGTAGGAAGGGCCCCAAACTCAGCCACGTGCACTGACTGTGTTAGCTGTGATATCTTGCTGACCCTTCAGCCTGCTACAGCCGAGCTTACTCGCTTGGATCTGCTGTCGGACACGTGCATTGATTGACGGCCCCTTCTTGTTCAACGGGACAGAAATTCCTTTGTGGCACAACCAGGTCAACCTAGGGATCCTCTGAATGCTTAGAGTCGGATTCAAGTGACAAATGCAAAGTCCTTTCATAAACAGAAAACACACAGCAAGTCAGTCAGGTTCTGTGGAGAGAACAGACTTAAGGAGGACATAGAGAGACTGGTGAATGCGAAACTCAGAAATGTAGTAAACAATGAGGCGGATAGTAACAGACTTCAGAAGGACATAGAGAGACTGATGCAAAGGGGGACACATGACATGAAATTTAGCGCAGAGAAATGTGAAGTGATACGTTTTGGTCGAAAGAATGACGAGAGGCAAGATGAACTAAATGGTGCAATTTTAAAAGGGGTGCAAGAAGAGAGAGACCTGGGGTGTATGTACACAAATCTTTGAAGGTAGCAGGACAAGTTGAGAAGGCTGTTAAAAATCCATTTGGGATCCTTGGCTTTATAAATAGAATTGAGAGGTCGCACAACACCAGGTTATAGTCCAACAGTTTTATTTGAAATCACAAGCTTTCGGAGCTATCGCTCCTTCCTCAAGTGAAGTAAATTGGATACAGAATCGCCAGAGCATATATAGATGCAAAAAAAAGCATATGCTCTGGCGATTCTGTATCCAATTTACTTCACTTGAGGAAGGAGCGATAGCTCCGAAAGCTTGTGATTTCAAATAAAACTGTTGGACTATAACCTGGTGTTGTGCGACCTCTCAATTTTGTCCACCCCAGTCCAACACCGGCATCTCCGCATCATGACCTTTATAAATAGAGGCATAGAGTACAAAAGCAAGGAAGTTATGTTAAACCTTTATAAAACACTGTTTAGGTCCAAGCTGGAGTATTGTGGCCAATTCTGGACACCACACTTTAGGAAGGATGTCAAGGCCTTGGAGAGGGTGCAGAAGAGATTTACTAGAATGGTTCCAGGGATGAAAGACTTCAGTTATGTGGAGAGACTGGAGAAACTGGGATTTTTATCCTTGGGGCAGATTTGATAGAGGTGTTTAAAATCATGAAGGGTTTTGATGGAGTAAATAAGGAGAAACTGTTTCCAGTGGCAGGAGGGTCGGTAACCAGAGGACACAGATTTAAGGTAATTGGCAAAAGAACCAGCGAGGAGATGAGGAAAAAATAATTACGCAGCGAGATGTTATGATCTGGAATGCGCTGCCTGAAAGGGCGGTGGAAGCAGATTCAATAGTAACTTTCAAAAGGGAATTGGATAAATACTTGAAGTAGAAAAATTTGCAGGGCAATGGGGAAAGAGGAGGGGAGTGGGACTAATTGGAGAGCTCTTTCAAAGAGCCAGCACAGGCACGATGGGCCAAATGGCCCCCTTCTGTGCTGCATCATTCTATGATTCTGTAAATAGTGACGTTCCAAGAGGCGTATTAAATCAGAAAAAGGGGTAGTGGGAAATATATATAAAAATCAGACAAACGCAGATGAATTCTTGAATGATGCAAAAGATCGTCTGTGTTTTTCGAAGTTACTCCCAACACTGAAATGGGCTTTGGGAAACAGCAAATCAGACGGAGAAAATAACGGCAGTAGTTACATTTTAAAATAAAACGGGAACAAAAATCTCAGCTCTTAACGCTTTCGCCTCTATCAGAGGTTGTAGCTTTGAGCCCCGCTCCATGATGTGAGCACATAATCTCGGCTATCACTCCAGTGCAGTACTGAGGGAGCGCTGCACTGTTGGAGGTGCCATCGTTAAACCACTGCTCTGTCTGCCTGTTCTGCTGGTTAGATGCACATTAAATATCCCATGGCGCTGTTCAAGGAAGAGCAAGGGATTCTCCTGGTATGCGACGAACATTCCTCCCCCAACCAACACCACCACAAACAGATTAACTGGTCACTGTAGGATCTTACTGTATGTAAAATGGCTGCCACATTTCCTAAATAACATCCTGAGCATTTCAAATAAAGTCATTGTATCTGAAGTGCTTTGAGACATTTCTAAATGACGTTAAAGGCATTATAAATGCTGGGATTAATATAAGAGGGTGTTTTCAGTGTTTATTTTGTGGTTTAGTTAATACAGTAACAAAGCTGCTTCTCTGAGGGTTACTTTCAGCAGCAGGGTACATGGACTAAACACTTAAAAAGACTCCCTTGTGGGGAGAAGGAATTTCCTTGCACCTTACCAGAGTTAGTTGCTTCAGTAAATGGGTGTGTTGCTGAGGTAGGTTTGTCCGTTGCATTAATACCTGACATTCTAACTCTGGACAGTGTGGCAACACATCAACCAGCAACCCCAGTGTTGTAGGAGAGAGCAGTTACTGTGCCAGTATAACACCAGAATTTGAAGCCTGTTGGTTGGATTGTCACTCCTTCCTCTCACTCCAGTATATGTGCCAGGTATGGGTGCCTCAATGCAGGGGGCATAATGTGACAGGCTCAACTGCCTTTAGGAGATGGCTGGTATTAGCCTGGCACAGGTGCCTCCTAGTCTGCGATCAGCCTGGCACAGGTGGCTCGTACTATGGTATCAACCTGGCACAGGTGGCTCGTACTATGGTATCAACCTGGCACAGGTGGCTCGTACTATGGTATCAACCTGGCACAGGTGGCTCGTACTATGGTATCAACCTGGCACAGGTAGCTCGCACTCTTATCAGCTTGACACAGGTGAATTGTACTTCATTGTTGTAGCTACAAAATCTGAAAACGTTCTTCCCATTTAAATTATCCAAACTTATTTGGCTAGTAGGTGGCATAGCTGGTTAAGGCAATCCGTGTCCAAGACATACAGGTCCTGAGTTCAGTTGTCGATATATGCTGAAATACTGAGCTAGGATGGTGGTGAAATGTTACAATTAACCTTGGGCCCCTTGGGCTGGAGAGGAAAAGTCAGTAAGGGATCCTGATCGCTATCCAGACACACCTTGTACGTATGTCGCTATTTACAGTCTATAATGACCTAGATGAATGGACCGAGTGTAATGTATCCAAGTTTGCTGATGATACAAAGCTAGGTGGGTCAGTAAGCTGTGAGGAGGACACAGAGTCTGCAAAGTTAGACAGGTTAAGTGAGTGGGCAATAAGGTGGCAGATGGAGTATAATGTGGGGAAATCTGAGGTTCACTTTGGTAGGAAGAATAGAAAAACAATATTTTTTAACGATTAAATGTTGGTGTTCAGAGAGATTTAGGTGTCCTCATATAGGAAACAGAGTTAGCATGCAGATACAGCAAGCGATTAGGAAGGCAAATGGCATGTTGGCCTTTATTGCAAGGGGGTTGGAGTACAAGAGTAAGGAAGTCTTGCTTTAATTGTACAGGGCCTTGGTGAGACCACACCTGGAGCACTGTGCTCAGTTTTGGTCTCCTTATCTGAGGAGGGATATACTTTGCCTTCGAGACAGTGCAATGAAGGTTCACTAGACTGGGCCTCAGCTATTCACAATCTATATCAATGATTTGGATGAGGGGACCAAATGTAATATATCCAAGTTTGCTAATGATACAAAGCTAGGTGGGAATGTAAGTTGTGAGGAGGATGCAAAGAGGCTGCAAGGGGATATAGACAGGATAAGTGAGTGGGCAAGAACATGGCAAATGGAATATAATGTGGAGAAATGTGAAGTTACCCACTTTGGTAGGAAAAATAGAAAAGCAGAGTATTTTTTAAATGGTG
The DNA here is from genome assembly GCA_030390025.1 of Squalus acanthias. Classification (NCBI taxonomy): domain Eukaryota; kingdom Metazoa; phylum Chordata; class Chondrichthyes; order Squaliformes; family Squalidae; genus Squalus; species Squalus acanthias. The sequence goes on from CM059448.1 coordinate 1,790,249, forward strand.
AGAGATTGGGAAATGTTGGTGTTCAGAGGGACCTGGGTGTCCTTGTACATGAATCACTGAAAGTTAACATGCAGATACAGCAAGCAATTAGGAAAGCAAATGGTATGTTGGCCTTTATTACAAGAGGATTTGAGTATAAGAGTAAAGATGTCTTACTGCAATTATATAGGGCCCTGGTGAGACCACACCTGGAGTATTGTGTACAGTTTTAGTCTCCTTACCTAAGGAATAATATACTTGCCATAGAGGGAGTGTAACGAAGGTTCACCAGACTGGTTCCTGGGATGGGGGTATTGTCCTATGAGGAGAGATTGAGTAGACTAGGCCTATATTCTCTCGAGTTTAGAAGAATGAGAGGTGATCTCATTGAAACATCTAAGATTCTGAGGGGGATTGACAGGGTAGATGCTGAGAGGTTGTTTCCCCTGGCTGGAGAGTCTAAAACCAGGGGGCATAGTCTCAGGATAAAGGGTCGGCCATTTAAGACTGAGATGAGGAATTTCTTCACTCAGAGGGTTATGAGTCTTTGGAATTCTCTACCCCAAAGGACTGTGGATGCTGAATCGTTGAATATAGACGAATCAAGGGATATGGGGATCGGGCGGGAAAGTGGATTTGAGGTCGAAGATCAGCCATGATCTTATTGAAGGGCGGAGCAGGCTCGAGGGGCCGTACGGCCGACTCCTGCTCCTAATTCTTATGTCGCGTGAGGACAGATCCGGCTCGACTGTGATGCCCCCATGATGGAATGGCGTGCCAGCACTCACTGGTTACTTCGGTGAGGTGCCAAAGGGCACTTGTGCAACCCATAACCAAGAAGGAGTCTCCATCTTCAAGAGAGGAGAGGGGAAAATTAGTGAGAGAGAGAAAAAGAAGTGCTGACCTTTCACTCTCAGCAATAATCATCTTGCAGTAAATATTCCAGAGCCTGTCTGGAGCAAGAACAAACCTTCAGAACGAAAAATGTGTGTGTCAGCCCTGAGAAGTCAGTTATTTTGGCACGGATGTGATGTGGAACAAGACTGATACAAGTCTGGTGTGGAATGATGATCTCTTTGGGGGTAGGTTTGCTGTTGATTAGCAGAATTAATTACAATCTGTCTGTCATACCATCCTAATGAAGTATTCAGCCCCGCAGGTGTGCAGCAGTGAATCACAGTCCCATCAAGGTTGGTAGCATTTGGTTACAGGACAAAAACCCCCCTGCCCCCCTCCCCCTCAGATTTGGCTTCTTCTGAAGCTGCCCTCTATAAAATGTAAAAATATATAGAAGCCAAATTATCTCAACAAGCAGTAACAGAGCCAGAGTGCATTGCCACGCGTCATAATGCCACGAACTGAACTTGGCATGGATACGAAGCGTTGACCTTGAATGTTCTGATGTTTGATTCCAGAAAATAAGTCATCTTGTATTTTAAAAAAAGTTTCCCAGTTTCCTTTTGTGACAGAAAAGTGCCACCTGCTTTTGTTCTAGCGCAATGGGCATGGTGATAATCACACATCAATAGATGAGTGCCAGTTGTCCCAAACCCCTGTGTTGTGATCTAAGCTGCACTCGTGTACAGACTGAATTTGCACATAAATGGTGGCAGAGGGGCTTCTCTAATGACTCCTGGTAAATGCAGTGCCTGGTCTGGCACAGAGCCTTCGAGACTAAACAACCTTGGTTCAATCCTCTCTTGCTGAATTAAATGCTCTCAGCCAATGGAGCAATAGGGACACCACAAGCGGCCTCTGCGCTACGTGTGTGTGTGATTGTGTGAGAACCTGGGCTAGGACAGGATTTTCCTCGGCTATGACGCCTCTCAGAAGTTGAACATTCCGTTGACACCCTGCCTGGGTTCACACATGAAGAAGGTGCACTGTTGTCGGCTCCTGTGAAATGGTACCCCAGCAAGACTCCATGCCTTTCGGAGAGGAGAAAGTTGGCTACGTGTTTTCTCTCCAAGCACCGGGCCTTTATTGTAAGTTAGGAAATTTGTGGAGCTTTCTCCTATACACTGAGGTGGGAGCTTCAGTAGTTTAGAATCATTCATCTTTAATCAAATTCGCTCACTGTTAAGCTCCAAAAGTTGGTGTGATTATAAGAAAGTGTTTGGGGTGTGCTGGAAGATTACATTTCCCAGGAGAATGAGTGGCTCATTTGCACTTTGAACGTCATTGCATGAACTAACGGCACTAAGAGCAGTGCCCCTCCCTCCCTGCCTGCTGAAGCTTCCATACCTTCAGCTGAAAGCAGCTCTGCCTTTGACACCTGTGCAGTATGACTAGGCCAACAGGAAATGTGTGGGTTGAGTGAGTGAGAGACTGAAGTGCTGGCAGGTCACCCCTGCACTGTGATGTGACAGTGACTGTCATCAGACGAGCTGGCCATCAAAAACCATCAATTAATTTTCAGACTGATTATTGTGTCCCACTGCTACACCATGCAGCCTTGACCACAGTACCGATGGTGTGAACTGTACAATCTCACATATGTTAGTGTGGGAGGTGGAGCCTCTAGTTGAAAGCTGTAGAGACTTGTAGCTATGTGCTATGGACCAATCCATCTCAACAGCTTGATAGTGGCAGAGCTGGAAAACAGAAATCCAGTAATTAAAATGTCAAGTGTTTATGGTGGTGAAGAATGTACACGTAGCGGGGGAGGTGCGCTATAAATGCACACAGACTGCTTGAAGCACGATGCACATCTTCCTGACCTATCTTTATGGGCAGCAAGTGTCACCTTGTGTCAGTTGGTAGCAGCCTCACCTCTGAGTTAGAAGGTTGTGGGTTGAATCCTCACTTCAGGACTTGAGCACATAATCAAACATGACACTTCAGTGCAGTACTGCGGGAGGGCTGCAGCGTCAGATGAGATATTAAATTAAGGCCATGTCTGCTTGTTCCAGTGGCTCAGGTGGGAGTAAAAGATCCCATGGCACAATTTAAAGAGGAGCGAGGAATTCTCCTGGTGGCCCACCCAATATCCCTCCCTCAACCAACACCACCAAATACATACATTAACTGGAAATTGATCTCATTGCTGTTTGCTCTGTGCAAAATGCCTGTGGCATTTGCCAACATAACAGTCACTGCACATCAAGATTAATTCCGTGCATATGAAGTGCTTTGAGACGCTTGAGAGATGTGATAAGGTATAAATGCATGGTTCTCTTTCTGTTAGAGGTTTATTGCTGAGTGCAGCCTGTGTCAATGGCTGTGTCCTCTGTGCGTGGGCGCGGCAGGTGTGCCCTCAACGCGCGCAGGAGGAATTGCCGGAGGAAATTAAGCTTGTTAGGGCAGTGAGTAGAGACATCATGGTGGCAAGGTGTCACCGACAGTTTCTGTTAAAGAAAGTAAGTCTCTCTTTAATTTGTGATTTCAGTAAGAAGGTGAAACTACTTTACAAAAGTTCAGACAGCTACAGGGTGTGTTGGTAGTATGTGCTTTCCCCAAGTGCGCGTGTGCATGCCCCAGGAGCGCATGTGTGTGTGCGCACGCGTTCTTTTGAGTACAGGTTTTTGCAGCATACAGGTTGTACACAGACAATGCAGTCAGTCGAACTTGCAATATTTAGTGCTACCTTGGGTGGACTGCAGGAAATGCGAGATGTCTAGGGGCGTAGGGTGCATTAATTGTCTCTTGTTTACTTGCTACCTGCATTGGAGCAGTTTTGGTGTATAGACTTTATATGTTGGTTAAAAACTGCAAGTCCCTGCCAGACACCAGACTTTTCCCTGCTTGGCTTTGGCAGGTATGATGGTATCGAGCCCGAGTCTGGGGTCCTAGCTTCTTTGCCTCTAGTTTGCTTCTAGGAATGTAGATGCAGAACGTATTCTCCACATCATAAGATTACAAGAGTGGTTCAGACACAGAAGGCCTCCAGCTTGCTTGAGCTCACCTATCCATTACAGCATCTAACTGTTTCTTCAATGAGTCTGGAGGGAATTGAGTGGTGCAGTGGGTTATACACTAGCCTTTCATCTGTGGATACTAGGTTCAAATCCAGCCCAGGCTGATGAGGTAAAAGTCGTCTCTGTCTGCCATGAGTTTTGGGCAGTCTCAATATACAGGTAGTACCTGGTGGGCACGGGCCTACAGCACAGAACTGTCTCTAATTCGGTGCTAATTAGCAGTGTCACTCAGACAGGCCTAGGGATAGATGCCACACAGGTGCTGTCGGGCAAAGGCGTGCAAGAGACAGTCCGTGAGGGCTCCTTCCATTTCCTGCCGCATTTGAGCTTGTGAGCAAACCAGACCAGCAGCTTTGGACTTGGCTGTTTCAACTTTCCAGGGCCTGGTGCGACTGGAAAAGATTACTCTCTGATTTGTCGATATTGACCAATCAGGGAATAGCTTTTTTCAGTCCTCCAGGACTAGAAACTTAAAAAAAAATACTTTACAAATGATCATGCTTCAGAGTAGGGAAAGGAGGAAGGTGAGGCTTTGCTTTTTATGTATCTGAGGGAAGGATCTTGCTTTTTGTGTTTTTTTTTCCATTTCTTCGTGAGATGCATGGCAGCATTTATAGACCATTCCCAGGTGTCTGAGAGCATCAGGACTCTTGTAATGTGAGACTTGAGTAGCATCTAGGCCAGAACAGATGGATGATATGTTAACCTGTTGGATTCTTGTGACAATCTGGCAGCTTTCATTGTCATTATCTGATATTGGCCAACAAATGACCAGATTTACAAAAGCAAACTACTGCGGATGCTGGAAATCTGAAATAAAAACAGAAATTGCTGGAAACACGCAACAGGTCAGGCAGCATCTGTAGAGAGAAAAACAGAGTTAACGTTTCAGGTCAATGACACTTCGTCAGAACATGAAAAAGTTGGAGATGTAACAGGTTTTTAAGCAAGTGTAGGGGAGGGGAGGAAAGAACAAAAGGGAATGTCTGTGATAGGCTGGAAGGCAGGAGAGATTAAGAGACGAAAGGGATGATGATGCAAGGCAAAAGGAGATGGTAATGGGACAAGTTAAGAAACAAAAGATGACTCTGGATGAAGTGTAAATGGCAATGACAGGATGATCAAAAGCTGCCATGTGAGAGAGAGAACAAAAAATGATAGGGGCAGAGGTTATGGTCTGAAATTGTTGAACTTGATGTTGAGTCCAGAAGGCTGTAAAGTGCCTAATCGAAAGATGAAGTGCGGTTCCTCGAGCTTACGTTGAGTTTGATTGGAACAGTGTAAGAGGCCGAGGTCAGAGTGGGAGCGAGTCCCCATAGCAACACCTTTAGTTTGGAGGAAGTGAGTGGAGTCAAAGGTGTTGCTATGGGGAGCCGCATGGGTCCTAGCTATGCCTGCCTTTTCGTGGGATATGTGGAACAGTCCTACTCAGGTCCCCTCCCTCACCTCTTTTTCTGGTACATTGATGACTGTATCGGTGCTGTTTCCTGCTCTCCCCCTGAACTAGAAAATTCCATTCACTTTGCTTCCAATTTTCACCCTTCCCTCACCTTCACATGGTCCATCTCCGACTCTACCCTTCCCTTCCTCGACTTCTCTGTCTCCATCTCTGGGGATAGGCTATTGACAAACATTCACTATAAGCCCACTGACTCCCACAGCTACCTGGACTACACTTACTCCCACCCTGCTTCCTGTAAGGACTCTATTCCATTCTCTCAGTTTCTCCGTCTCCGCCGCATCTGTTCTGATGATGCCACTTTCCATACTAGTGCTTCCGACATATCTTCCTTTTTCCTCAACTGAGGATTCCCCTCTACTGTGGTCGACACGGCCCTCGACCGTGTCCGTTCTATTTCCCGCACTTCTGCTTTCACCCCTTCCCCTCCCTCCCGGAACCACGATAGGGTTCCCCTTGTCCTCACCTTTCATCCCACCAGCCTCCACATTCAACGGATCATCCTCCGCCATTTCCGCCACCTCCAGCGTGATCCCACCACCAAACACTTGTTTCCCCTCACCTCCCCTTTCTGCATTCCGAAGGGACCGCTCCCTCCGCAACACCCTGGTCCACTCCTCTATCACCCCTAACGCCCCTTCCCCTTCGCCCGGCACCTTCCCGTGCAAGCGCAGGAGATGCAACACATGCCCTTTTACCTCCTCCCTTCCTACTATCCAGGGCCCCAAACACTCCTTCCAGGTGAAACAGCGATTTACTTGTTGTACTTGCAATTTAATATACTGTATTTGCTGCTCACAATGTGGTCTCCTCTACATTGGGGAGACTAAACGCAGATTGGGTGACCGCTTTGCGGAGCACCTCCGTTCAGTCTGTAAGGGAGACCCCGAGCTTCCGGTCGCCTGTCACTTTAATTCTCCGCTCCACTCCCACTCTGACCTCTCTGTCCTCGGCCTTTTACACTGTTCCAATGAAGCTCAACGTACGCTCGAGGAACAGCACTTCATCTTTCGATTAGACACTTTACAGCCTTCTGGACTCAACATCGAGTTCAACAATTTCAGACCATAACCTCTGCCCCTATCTTTTTTTTCTCTCTCCCACATGGCAGCTGTCGATCATTATGCCAGTGCCATTTACACTTCATCTAGAGTCATCTTTTGTTTCTTAACTTGTCCCATTACTATCTCCTTTTACCTTGCACCATCATCCCTTTTGTCTCTTAACCTCTCCTGCCTTCCATCCTATCACAGACCTTCCCTTTTGTTCTTTCCTCCCCTCCCCCCTTTCCCTGCCCCACACTTGCTTAAAAACCTGTTCCATCTCCAGCTTTTTCCAGTTCTGACGAAGGGTCATCGACCTGAAACGTTAACTCTGTTTCTCTCTCTACAGATGCTGCCTGACCTGCTGAATATTTCCAGCATTTTCTGTTTTTATTTTAAATGACCAGATTTATTGGATTCAGTGAGCTTTGAACTGGATTGCTAGTCCAGTCCCATAACCACTAGGCCTACTACCAGTATGGGTGATCTCACTTTGTGTGTCCTGTATATAAGGGATTATCACATCGTGTATTTGGGCTCAGATTATTGCGTAATTATGCACAGCCCCGCTGATTGGTTTTGCAATGTGTATCTGGCTCCCAGTTCCAGATGGATGGGCATTCCTGCAGTAGACGATGCTCTCCTAAGTTTGGGAGTGAGGCATGTTGGGGCAGAGTGGAGGGAAACTTTCCTCAGCAACTGACTGCGCTATCCCTGACTTGGGAGTGCTTGATGCTGATACCAGGTGCCTGAAATTGAAAGAATTTCATTCCCGCGCACGTCCCTCACTTTGATTATAAAATTAAAATAGAAAGCCCAATACCTGCCCTTCCTGACAATCCATTCCAGCTGTAGTTCATCCTCTGTGCAGCCAAAAACTTCCTGATGTCTGTCCTAAGCTTGCCCTTCACACCCTGGTCCTGCTCCCTGGTGTAAGTGGCAGTATTGTTCTGGTTTACAGTCTCTATCCCATCAAGTCTTTAACACACTTACATACTTTGTTTGTGTCTGCTTCCACCGGAAGCTCAGTTAGTAAATGCACTGCCCTGTATGCTACTGGACAGACTTACTCAGGTGACACACCAGAGGGCTGTTGTTTCCCGTGGAACTGTACTCCCGCGAGAGTCACTGACTAAGGAGAGAAAGGGAGAAAATTGGGTGTGGGGGGAGGAATTTGATATCCATACACCGTGTTCCAGGATAGGTTTTTACCTGTTACGTGGCTCTCAAATACTTATTTGGATTCTATTTTGGTCGAGAGGAAGTGTGACAGAGAGAACCACCTTGTCCAGTTTCTCTCTCTCCTGGTACGCTGCCAGGGTGTTGCCAGTTTTTTTTAATGCTTCTCTTGGCAGTCAAAGGCTTCTGCCATGTTGTGTTGTGTGACCGATGGTGAAACATGAGATGCCATAAGCAGATGACATTTCAGGTAAGGCTTGCTTTACAGAGGAGGCTGTGATGGTTCTGTTATGGTTGGCTGAAGGCCAGTCAGCATCACTCCAGGCACTGCGATGTAGGCAGTTTCTGTGGGTGGGGCAGGGGGCGTTTGAACAATTGCCTGAGAGTCCCAACAAAATAATATACCACAGAGTGTTTAACTCTTTAAAGACCCAGGTACAGAGTCCGAGAACAGTAATGGCCTGCTGGTTATAAGCGGGGGGGGGACAATGTGTTACGTGGGTAGTATGCGTTAATTGAACAGTGCTTTACGGGGAGTGCAGCATGATTTCTGGGAGTGAGCAGTATATTACAAGAGGGAACAGAACCATAGAAGTTTACAGCACTGAAGGAAGCCATTTGGCCCATCATGTTTGCACCTGGAGCAATCCAAAACTAATCCCAGTGCCCCGTTCTCTCCCCATAGCCTTGTATCGCCCTCTGCTTGAAATATTTATTTAATTTGCCTTTGAAAGTGGAAATGGTCCAAACGGGAGGGGTTTCCAGCAGAAGGGGGAAATGGTGAGTGGCGTTGTTGATTGCAGGGGCTTTATGTTGTGGTTTTGCCATGACCTGCAAGTGCTGCTCTCAGTTTGGCTGCATGCCATTTGCTGTGACTGGACCTGCCGAAGGCTGTTTTCTGCTCCTCCAACTGTGGTGCTCGGATCTCACAAATAGTTGGGTCCCAGACACTATCTGCTTCATATAAAGTTTGCCATTATGTGCTGACACCAGTAGAAGTTCACCTCCCTCCAGTGAATATTACATTAGCAATGCCAATACAGTACATTGTAAGCAAGAGTATTCTAAAGACCCTTTACCGTAGAGTTCATCTCTTGACTTCCCATGGAATCCTGAGACACTATCCCAATCTGGTGCCAGGATTATCCCTAATTTGTTGGACATTAGTGTAACTGAATAATGTTCAGATATAAAGTAACATCTTAATTTTACTATTTGTAGAGTGCTGGACGACTTCAGCTCTTAATTTAAATAAATATATCCCAGTGGTGTCGGGGCCTAGATGCTCATTTTCCGTTGCAAAGCCTGGCCCTAAGGCTGCTTTGTTTGATTCTGAAGCCAGGATACCTTTTATATCCCAGATAGGTCAGAGCTATCAGAATCCTGGGGCTGCACCCAGATTCCCCTTCACTGAGTTCAGCTTTTTAATGAAGTATAAGTGGCAATAAATACACTTCAGTTCAAAGGCCTGAGATGTTACAGCTGCAGAGCTGCATTTCTTTGCCAATTTGCAACTAGATCGCATTTCCTGCCTGTCTGAGCGGAGTGATTACTCAATCGTATCACTCTACTCCTGACCATGGAACCATAGAATTTTACAGCACAGGAGGAGCCCGTCCAGCCCATTGTGTCTATGCTAGAGGAATCCAGAACTCATCCTATTGCCCTAACTCTAACCCCCCCCCATAGCCCTGCATCTTGCTCTGCTTCCAATATTTATTCAATATCTCCTCAAAAGATGCAATGGCCCACTCCCTGTGATAAAACATTCCTTAGTTCAACAATTCTGTCAAGCAATATCTCCAAACCCCTCTCCTCACTCTCTGACCATTTTAAATTAATGACCCCACATTACTAACTCCCCTTACAGAGGGAATAGTCTTTCCCCATTCACCCTTTCAAAACTCTTAAAACCTCTATTAAATCTCTCGGCCTTCTCTGCCCCAGTGAAAGTAATCCCAGTATCTCGAGACTCTCCTCCTAAGTATTGTTGCCCATCTGTAACATCATCCTGGTGAATCTATGCCCTACACTCTACTAGGACTTAATGTCCTTCCTATATTGGGGTGCCCAACCTGCTCACAGTACACTAACTGTGGCCTAACCAAAGTTTGGTACAAATTTATCTTTACTTCTTTACTCTTGTACTCTTATGCCTGTTTATAAAATCCAAAAAGCTGTTGGACTTTTTACAGTATCACACAGAGAATGGATCTGCTGCAGTAATGGACAGCATCTCCAAGACATGGAAGATATTTTGAATTTTATATTATGCATACTGTTGTTCCACTGTGCAAATTCACATTGACACCACAGATTTGAAGGGATTTTTTTCATCTGGGCTGGGGGAAGTTCTGCATTTGATATTTTTTTTCAGTGCCGCATTGGTGATGGAGTGACGTGAATGCACCACTAAAATTCAGACACGAGCAACAGTGTCTTGAGTTCATACCAGTCTGAAGCCTCCAGTGTTGACAGTGTTACTGTCTGCTTTGCTGAAGTAGCAGCAGTGTAAATGGCTTCAAGGGATCGGTAAATGAGATTATGGAGGGAGAAGGGATTGAGGGATATGATGAGAAGGTAGGTAGGTTCAGCGAAGGAGGGACGGGCTCTCCTGTTAGCAGATGTGATCCAAGTGGGTTCGGCTGTATTTGCTTTATAGCCACTAGTTTTAATTTGACCATTTTATTTGTTGATTATCAGAGCCAAGTGCCCAAGGGGAATGGAGTGCTTTCAGCCGCACATGGTTACTTTGCAATAACCGCAAATCTCTAAATAAAGTCTCTTTGAAACTTGGGAGACATCATCATTCTGCTAATTAGGATCACTTAATCAGTTAAGCTAATTGCATCTATTTACATATGGAAATCAGGTTGCCTTGTCCCTGAACACGCATCATTGTGAAACTTGGAGTATATAATAATGATTAAGGGCGTGGAAGATGATGGGGTGTGTGACTGGTTTTATTGACGAGGTTGATGAAGTACTTTCTCATGAATTAACCCACTGGCTCACTGTTTTTACTACTGCAGCTGTAGACTTGTTCTGCTCACACAATTTTAAGTTGTCAACTTTGGCTCAGTAGCAGCTCTCTCGCCTCTGAGTCACAAGGTCATAAGTTCAAGACCTACTCCAGCAACGTGAGCATGTAATCCAGACAGACACTTCAGTGCACTACTGAAGGAGTACTGCACTGTCGGAGGTGCCGTCTTTTGGATGAGACGTTAAACTGAGGCCACGTCTACCCTCTCAGGTGGACGTAAAAGATTCCACAGCACTATTTTGAAGAAGAGCAGGGGAGTTCTCCCCAATGTCCTGGTCAATATTTATCCCTCGACTTCTATGAATTTCTCCTCCCTGACCTAAAAGTAATGTTGAAAATTCCACCATCTATAAGATGCAAGCTCCTTGCTCGACTCACTCGGAAGTGATGATCACTCTAATCCACAAGGAGAGCAAAAATCCAACCTGATGCACATCCTACAGGTCATATCCCTGCTCGATATTGACTATAAAATATTGACCAAAATCCTGACTTCGAGGCAACAACACCAAGTTTAATTTATATAATGCCTTCAACATGAAAAAGTCCTAAGGGACTTCACAGAGCCGTAATTGGACAAAAGTGGACACCAAGCCAAAGAAGGAGATATTAGGAGGAGTGAGCAGAAGCTTGGTTAAAGAGGTAGGTTTCAAGAAGGATCTTAAAGGAGGAGGATAGGTGGAAGGGGTTTTTGCTGCAATTATATAGGGCCCTGGTGAGACCACACCTGGAGTATTGTGTACAGTTTTGGTCCCCTTACCTAAGGAAGGATGTACTTGCCTTAGAGGGGTTGCAACGAAGATTTACCAGACGATTCCTGGGATGAGAGGGCTGTCCTATGATGAGAGATTGAGTAGAATGGGCCTATACTCTCTGGAGTTTAGAAGAATTGGAGGTGATCTCATTGAAACATATAAAATTCTATGAGGATTTGACCGGGTAGATGCTGAGAGGCTGTTTCCCCTGGCTGGGGAGTCTAGAACGAGGGGTCACAGTCTCAGAATAAGGGGTCGGCCATTTAGGACTGAGATGAGGAGAAATTTCTTCACTCAAAGGATTGTGAATCTTTGGAATTCTCTACCCCAGAGGGCTGTGGAGACTCAGTGGTTGAGTATATTCAAGACAGGAATCAAAATATAGACCAGGGTCCTGGCGTAATCACTTCTGGCATTCTACATAGCACAGCATTACAGATAGTAATGGAGAGACGTGTGATGACTGTGAAGATCATCTGATTTAACTTTACTGCATGTTGTAAGAAATTAAACAAATACTTTGTGTCTGTCTTCACGGAAGAAGATGCAAAAAACCTCCTGCAAATAGTGGAGAACTAAGGGTCTAGCGAGAATGAGGAACTGAAAGAAATTGGTATTAGTAAAAAAAAAAAATAGTACTGGAGAAATTAATGGGACTGAAAGCTGATAAATCCCCTGGACCTGATGGCCTACATCCTAGGGTTTTGAAAGAGGTGGCTATAGAGATAGTGGATGCATTGGTTGTCATCTTCCAAAATTCCATAGATTCTAGAACGGTTCCTGCGGATTGGAAGGTAGCAAATGTAACCCCACTATTTAAGAAAGGAGGGAGAGAGAAAACGGGGAACTACAGACCAGTTAGCCTGGCATCAGTTGTAGGGAAAATGCTAGAATCTGTTAGTAAGGATATGGTAACAGGGCACTTAGAAAATAATAATGGGATTGGGCAGAGTCAACACGGATTTATGAAAGGGAAATCATGTTTGACAAATCTGTTGAGTTTTTTGAGGTTGTAACTAGCAGAATAGATAAGGGGGGAACCAGTGGATGTGGTGTATTTGGATTTTTAGGAGGCATTCAATAAGGTGCCACACAAAAGGTCATTAAACAAAATTAGGGCTCATGGGATTGGGGGAAATATACTAGCATGGATTGAGGATTGGTTAACGGACATAAAACAGAGTAGGAATAAATGGGTCATTTTCGGGTTGGCAGGCTGTAACTAGTGGGGTACCGCAAGGATCAGTGCTTGGCCCTCAGCTATTCACAATCTATATATCAATGATTTGGATGAGGGGACCAAATGTAATATATCCAAGTTTGCCGATGATGCAAGGTGGGAGTGTAAGTTGTGAGGAGGATGCAAGGAGGCTTCAAGGGGATATAGACAGGCTAAGTGAGTGGGCAAGAACATGGCAAATGGAATATAATGTGGAGAAATGTGAAGTTATCCACTTTGGTAGGAAAAATAGAAAAGCAGTGTATTTTTTAAATGATGAGAGGTTGGGAAATGTTGGTGTTCAAAGGGACCTGGGTGTCCTTGTACACGAATCACTGAAAGTTAACATGCAGGTAGAGCAAGCAATTAGGAAAGCAAATGGTATGCTGGCCTGTATTACAAGAGGATTTGAGTATAAGAGTAAAGAGGACTGTGGAGGCTCAGTGGTTGAGTATATTCAAGACAGGGATCGATACATTTTTGAATATTAAGGGAATCAAGGGATACGGGGATAGTGCAGAAAAGTGGAGTTGAGGTAGATTATCAGCCATGATCTTATTGAATGGCGGAGCAGGCTTGAGGGGCCGAATGGCGACTCCTGCTCATATTTCTTATGTTCTTATGTAAGGAATGATACACACTGTGTGCACTGCAGGACCCAGAGCAGGTTGGGGTTGTGAGTGAAGCCAGAGGCAGATCCCAGGGGCTGAGCATAGTCCAGGAGGTATGATCGGGGCCCAAGGACAAATGTAGGCGTGTGAATGAAGCTTGGGCCTGAATATGGGCTTGCTACAGATTATATAGTACCCATGTATTGCTGGGGCCTTTCTGTGACTAAAAGACTCGCTATGAGAGTAAACTAGCAAGTAATATAAAAACAGACAGGAAGAGCTTCTACAGGTATATAAATAGGAAGGGAGTAACTAAAGTGAACGTTGGCCCCTTAGAGGATGACACTGGGGAATTAATAATGGGAAACAGGGAAATGGCAGAGGCTTTGAATAAATACTTTGTATCGGTCTTCACGGTAGAAGACACTAAAAGCATCCCAGTAATAATAGATAATCAAGGGGCTTCAGGGAGGGGGGAACTTAAAACAATCACCATCACTTGAGGAAAAAGTACTAGGCAAACTAATGGGACTAAAGGTGGACAAGTCCCCTGGACCCGATGGCCTGCATCCTAGGGTCTTAAAAGAAGTGGCTGCAGAGATAGTGGATGCATTGGTTGTAATCTACCAAAATTCCCTGGATTCTGGAGAGCTTTCAGCGGATTGGAAAACCGTAAATGTAACACCCCTATTCAAGAAAGGAGGGAGACAGAAAGCAGGAAACTATAGACCAGTTAGCCTAACATCTGTCATTGGGAAAATACTGGAGTCCATTATTAAGGAAGTGGTAGCAGGACATTTAGAAAATCATAATACAGTCAAGCAGATTCAGCATGGTTTTATGAAAGGGAAATCATGTTTGACAAATTTGCTAGAGTTCTTTGAGGATGTAACGAGCAGGGTGGATAAAGGGGAACCAGTAGATGTGTATTTGGATTTCCAGAAGGCATTTGATAAGGTGCCACATAAAATGTTACTGCACACGATAAGAGCTCATGGGGTTGGGGGTAATATATTAGCATGGATAGAGGATTGGCTAACTAACAGAAAACAGAGAGTCGGGATAAATGGGTAATTTCCAGGTTGGCAAACTGTTAACTAGCGGGGTGCCACAGGGATCAGTGCTGGGGCCTCAGCTGTTTACAATCTATATTAATGACTTGGATGAAGGGATCGAGTGTAATGTAGCCAAATTTGCTGATGATACAAAGATAGGTGGGAAAGCAAGTTGTGAAGAGGACACAAAGAATCTGCAAAGGGATATAGACAGGCTAAGTGAGTGGGCAAACATTTGGTAGCTGGAGTATAATGTGGAAAAATGTGAGGTTATCCACTTTGGTAGGAAAAATAAAAAAGCAAATTATTATTTAAATAGAGTGAGACTACAAAATGCTGCGGTACAGAGGGATCTGGGGGTCCTTGTCTATAAAACACAAAAAGTTAGCATGCAAGTACAGCAAGTAATTAGGGAGGCAAATGGAGTGTTGGCTTTTATTGCAAGGGGGATGGAGTATAAAAGTAGGGAAGTCTTGCTACAACTGTACAGGGCGTTGGTGAGACCACACCTGGAGTACTGCATACAGTTTTGGCCTCCTTATTTAAGGAGGGATATACTTGCATTGGAGGCAGTTCAGAGAAGGTTCACTAGGTTGATTCTTGAGATGAAGGGGTTGTCTTATGAAGGAAAGGTTGAGCAGGTTGGGCCTATACTCATTGGAGTTTAGAAGAATGAGAGGGGTTCTTACTGAAACATATAAGATTCTGAGCGGACTTGACAGGGTGGATGCTGAGAATATGTTTCCCCTCGTGGGGGAATCTAGAACTAGGGGGCATATTTTCAGAATAAGGGGTCGCCCATTTAAAATGGAGATGAGGAAGAATTTCTTCTCTGAGGGTCGTGAATCTTTGGAATTCTCTACCCCAGAGAGCTGTGGAGGCTGGGTCATTGAATATATTTAAGGTGGAGATAGACCGATTTTTGAACGATAAGGGAGTCGAGGGTTATGGGGAGCGGACAGGAAAGTGGAGTTGAGGCCAAGATCAGATCAGCCATGATCTTATTGAATGGTGGAGCAGGCTCGAGGGGCCAAATGGCCTACTCCTGCTCCTACGTCTTATGTTCTTATGTTATGTACAGGCATGAATGAATTGAGTTCCCTTTCACATATAATCAGGGGTCTGGCTGCAATAATTACTGCTTATACATACTATGTAAAAATTGTTCAAATTAATTAGTAATATGAATTCTGTTGCACATGGTTTACACTGGAAGGTGAGGCTCCCACAGTGATGAGACCTCAGGATCTGTCCGGTGGACCTTTGTTAATCTTGACAGCCATTTGGTGGGTGTTTGGGGGGCGAGAGTGATACTTGAATACTTTTCCTCTGGTAGAGGGTGAAGCAGCAGTCAGGGCCGAGTCATAAAATCGCACATGTGAGGACTAATAAATGTCTTAAATTTTCGAAATGAACTGAACAGTTTTTTTTTCTCCTGATGATTTTATTTATTTTGGGCTTGGAATGCTACCAGTCATGAGAAGGTTAAATACAGCCTCTGTCACGACCACCATGCGAGAAAGGGGCTGGTTCCAGTCACCCAGTCACCCAGCCACCCACACTGCTGGCCCTGGAGCTCCAGTGTACACAACAGGCCTTCACAGCTGTTTCTCCAAATAGATTGCCGTACCAAAGTGTTACATTAACCTTTTGGAGACTGTATGATTGGATTCTCTAAAAATGTTGTCTTCATTTTGAGCCCCGAATTCTTTTTAATGAGAATCATCGTGGTGGGTCAGCTGCTGAGAACGAGGTTCGTGTTTCGGGTGAAACCCTGCAAGAACTTGTCTTGTTGGAGGGTCCCATCTGACACCTCGCCGCCGTCCTTCCTCTTTCACATGCTGACGGGCTTACTCTGTATTTCTGCTGATTTCTGTTTTTATTTCAGATCTCTAGTTTTTATTTTGGCCTACGATGGGTTTCTGTGCCCGGAGAGCTTAAAAAAACTCTTGATTCATAGAATCATACACCAGAGAAGGAGGCCATTTGGCCCATCGTGTCTGCGCCGGCTCTTGAAAGAGCTGTCCAATTATTCCCACTCACCTGCTCTTTCTCCTTTTCAAGTATTTATCTGATTCCCTTTTGAAAGTTACTATTGAATCTGCTTCCACCGCCCTTTCAGGCAGCGCATTCCAGATCACAACAACTCGCTGCGGGAAAAAAATTCTCCTAATTTTCCCCCAATTATCTTAAATCTGTGTCCTCTGGTTACTGACCATTCTGCCAATGGAAACAGTTCCACCTTATTTATTCTATCAAAACCCCTCATAATTTTGAACATCTTTATCAAATCTCCCCTTAACCTTCTCTGCTCTAAGAACAACCACAGCTTTTCCAGTCTCTCCACTGAAGTCTCTCATCCCTGGTACCATTCCAGTAAATCTCCTCTGCACCCTCTCTAAGGGCTTGACATCCTTCCTAAAGTGTGGTGCCCAGAATTGGACACAATACTCCAGCTGAGGCCTAACCAGTGTTAATAAAGGTTTAGCACAACTGCCTTTCTTTCTTATTCTATGCCTCTCTTCATAAAGCCACGGTCCGGTAATTTTTTTTAAACAACCTGATCAACTTGTCGTTGTCCTGCCACCTTCAATGATTTGTTAATGTGAACACCCAGGTCTCTATGTTCCTGCACCCCCTTTAAAGTTGTATTATTTTGTTTATATTGCCCCTCCTCATTTTTCCTTCCAAAATGCATCACTTCACAGTTCTCCGCATTAAATTTCATCTGCCATGTATCGGCCCATTTCCCCAGTCTGTCTATGTCCTCCTGAAGTCTGTTATTATCTTCATTGTTCACTACATTTCCAAGCTTTGTGTCATCTGCAACTTTGAAATTATGCCCCCTATACCCAAGTCCAGGTCATTGATATATATCAAATAGCAGTGGTCCGAAACACCACTGTATACTTCCCGCCAGTCTGATAAACAACCGTTCACTACTACTCTCTGCTTTCTCTCTGGGTGTTATTCAAGGACTCCACTCTGACATTGAGCATGCCAGTTGGTGATTTTGATTGGAATTAGGTTTTCTGTCTGTTTTCAGAAGGTGATGGTGGAGTGTCCCTTTAAGAACCGCCGCAGTGCCATTTCAGAAATGCAAACTATTGCTGGTAAACGGGGCTTTTAACGCAGTTTAGCAGCAAGCAGGCAGGCATCAGTCACATTGTTTTTTGATGATGCTGTCTATTGATGCTGTTTGGTCCTGGATGAAATAATGTAAGAGCACGCAAAATGAATGTGAGATTTCTGTGTCTCTCAGGCAGTGTTGGTAGTGGAAGTGCTAACGTAGTGATCCCAGCTACATGTAAACTGATCCTTAAACTTAAATTTTATAAAGAGAAGAAAAAAATCAAACTGTTCTTTGGCTCTTGCCCAGATTTGCAGTTTTTGGACAGGTGCCAACCTGGTGAGCTGCAGATGTGCACTCCTCCCATCCCTTCCCTTTCCCCCGCACACCCCCCACTCCCCCCAGTGTACAGCCTGACCACATTTCCATCTGGGAGCTTGGCACAGGGACTGGCATGATTAAGGCCAGTATCACACGATGGCTGTCTATGGAAGGCTGGTGTGGGTCTGGATGGGTAGAAAACGCGCTACTCAATTTCAAAAAACAAAATTTTAATTTAAAAGAAAAACACAGGAAGATTGACGCTTAATGAAGGCTCCTAATCCACCGTGTCAAAGTTGAGAAATGAGTCAGTGGTGCAGGTAGCTGACAGAAGCAGTCTCGCAGGTGCTCTATGTGATGATTAGCAGTCAGAGGGTTAAAGCCAGCACTGTTAAGGACTCGGATATAAATCAATCTCCTTTATTAAGATTCAAGTGTTTCATTACTCCTCGGGGAGTGGGATAATTACAGTGTGGCTGGATGAGGTAGTGTAACATTATTTGAATTCATTAAGCTTTTAGAATGATTGAAGTTCTTTAAGATTGATTTGTAAGCTTTTATTGCCACATTTCTGTAGAAACTTGCCCTTTCCTTTCTGTTGGCAACTGATGCAAGATGCTACACAGCCATTAATCATTTGTCAGGGCTGAGCTTCAATTTGTACCCGGCTGTCAAAACGGTTTTTCTCCGCTTCGGTTTTACTTAAAATGAATCCATCATTTCAAGCTGCTCGTTTGCTTTCCCAGTAACTTGTTCGTCAATTCAGGATGAATTTTATGTTCAGAATAAACTAGTCAAATGTCATTTTTGTCTATTAACACCAGATTAGTGGGGTGGGGGCTGATCACTGGCAGCAATACCAGAACAGGATTTTTTTAATTCATTCTCGGGATGTGGGCTTTGCTGGCAAGGCTACCATTTATTGCCCATCCCTGGTTGCCCTGAGAGAGTGGTGGTGAACCTTCTTAAACTGAGTGGCTTGCTCGACCACTTCAGCGGGCAGTTGGTATGAGACTGGAGTCACATATAGACCAGACCGAGAGTCTATAATTAAGGATAGAATGACTGAACACCTTAATAATTTTCAGTTGATCAGAGAGAGCCAGCATGGATTTGTGAATGGTAGGTTATGCCTGACAAACCTGATTGAATTTTTTGAGGAGGTGACTAAATGGTGCACAGGGGAATGTCTATGGAAGTTATTTTTATGGACTTTCAGAAAGCATTTGATAGAGAGGGCGAGACTGGGACCGAGGGAGAGGGCGAGACTGGGACTGAGGGAGAGGGCGAGACTGGGACCGAGGGAGAGGGCGAGACTGGGACCGAGGGAGAGGGCGAGACACTGGGACCGAGGGGGAGACTGGGACAGAGACTGGGACCGAGGGGGAGACTGGGACAGAGACTGGGACCGAGGGGGAGACTGGGACAGACACTGGGACCGAGGGGGAGACTGGGACAGAGACTGGGACCGAGGGGGAGACTGGGACAGACACTGGGACCGAGGGGGAGACTGGGACAGACACTGGGACCGAGGGGGAGACTGGAACAGGGACAGAGGGAGATGGAGACAGAGAGCGAGAGAAACAGAGGGAGAGAGGGGCAGAGAGAGACAGCGAAAGAGGGTGAGAGAGAGATGGGTGAGGGTCCATTCCAGGCGCGTGTAGTCCGTTTCCGGGGACTGAGCAGCGGCCGCACTTTGGAGCAACACGGAGGCGTAGCACGTGTACAATGTCCGCTGGAAGGAGGCTAACGCAAACAATTTTTAGGCCCACGGTGAATTTTTTTTAAATTCAGAAAATTGTTTAAAGCCGGAAAAAAATACGGGAAAGTGAGGTTGATTGTCCCGCGGTAAGTTCCAGTTAAATTTTGCCAGGTGTTGTCCCCATTTTGAAAGAGTCTATCAGGGTTATTTAATTCATGTTATGAGAGGGGAAAATGTTTGTGCCCCTGTTTGCACCTCAGAGTCTGTGAGAGACGGAGGGAACGGCAGCAGAAAAAGAGGAAACAACTTTTCCAAAACTGATCCCAACTCATCGCCAAGGCTGGGGAGAGATAACCTCACCACCTTCTTAGGAAGTTTAACCATTTTATTCACTTTCTTATTTGAGCTCCATTTGGAATTAGAGTTTATTTTATTATTTTTTGTTGTATGTTAAATGACAGCGTTGAAGAGGGAAAGAAAAACTTGGAGCAACTTCTGTCAAAGCTGCAATGAGACTTGAAAGAATTTAAAGTTTTTTAATGAACTTCTCACAAAAAATGAGTGATAAAAACTTTTTCCCCTAAGTTTCGAATATGATTTTGGAAGAAACAGAAGCAAAAATCAATTTTCCCCTCATCTAAACAAGTTTAAACCAGGTCTTGAAGTCCAGATGCTTTTAAAGAGGGTCTGAATTGCTTAAAATATTTTAAAATTGAAATTTCTCAATATTTTATTTTGAACGATTGACTGAAGTGAGTAGCTTTACACAAACATGCAACCATGCTGTTGAGGAGGGGGAGGATTTGTAGGAGTTACATACTTTTTATTGACTTTTAAAAAAGAATCATTAAGACGTTTAGGAAGAGAACCAAAAAAGGGGAAAAACACAAACCATTTTATTTTGCCTGTCGTTCTACAATCCTAACAAGTCCCAGGAATAATGTCAATATAGATTTCCTCTTAAATGTTTAGTGGAGTGTTAATAGAAACACGAGTTATGTAATGATGTATAAAAATTGCAGGAAGCTACTTTAGAAGAGACCAGTATTTGTTTATTGAGAAAGACGCAGAAAATACTTTGATTAAACTGATAATGTACAATTTCGATTTGGTATAAAGGTTTGAAATAGGAGATTAAAAATTGAGAGTACAATGAAGTTTGTTTCCTGCTATTTAATTGCGAGGTACCTAAAATAATTCAACACTTTTCGTGATAAGAACAGGGATTAATATTGTGGAGAATGTTTGAGAGAAAAGCATTAGAAGCGAAATTCGTAAATTAACATCTTTATGTCACCATATTAGTTTCCAAGTCAATCTGATTGGTTCCCCTGTCCAGGAAGAAAGATGCATGTTTATCTCTGTTAAATCATAGCTTTTCCTGCTTTTTGTTTTTAATTCGGTGACGCAAATTGTGTATGTGTTTTTATGCACTTGTGAATAAGTGCTGCATTTCTGACATGTTACATGGGGGGGGTGTGCTGGTTCAAGAAGACAACGTTTGTTAATGCAAGTGATTGAAGTTGGAAATACGGATATCCGTTTTTGTTCAATTTCTTTTGATACTGTGAACTAAAGAACTACAGCACTTTATATTTGTTGGTTGAAGGTTGCATTGTGATTAATATTCTAATCACTTATGTGGACGTACAGCACGTCAGCGCCCTAGGAAAGCTGCTGCTTGAGCAGCCACTGCTATAGTGACTTGAGGGACGGGCTAATACGTTGAAAACTTTAAAATGAATACAAATTGCACGAATAGATATGTCTCTTTCAGCTCACCTTGGGCTTTTGGATTGTTTGTCGAAACATAACCATGTAACTGAGTGACGTTTCTGAAGTGTTAATGCATTATTATGCAGTTCTTTTATATCCCAGTCATTTCTGACAAGTATTTTTTTTAAATAGAGTTTGTACCTGACGAACTAAAAGCTTTTAAAATTAGTCTACCATAAACAAACTTGCAGAATGGACATGTAAATGACAAATGAATTTCAATAATAGATAAGTGTGAGGTGGTGCATTTTAGTAGGAGGAATAAGGAGGCGACCTAATCCTTGGAAATTAAGAGTCTAAATGGGGTAGAGGTGCAAAGGGATCTAGGGGTATAGATTCACAAATCATTAAAAGTCGCAATGCTGGTTAAAAAGGCCATAAAAGTACAAATAAAGCACTGGGGTTCATTTCAAAAGCAGAGAAGTTATGTTAAACTTGTATAGAGTCATGTCTGATTGTCTCATGTTTTGAGACGGTGGGGTGACAATATGGCGTTACTGAATATATGCTTTTAAGTTGTTGTAGTAGTGCAAGTTGTTGTAGTAGTGCAAGTTGTTGTAGTAAACCTTCTTGTAGCAGTAGTTGTTGTAAAAATTTGTTCACGGACGAAAAGGTCGCGTTCAATGGAGTTTGTGGCCCGCTTAGTACAAAAAAAAATTAGAGGGGTCATTGCTCAGGAGTGAAGTTAGGAAACACTTCTACACACAAAGGATGGTAGAAGTTTGGAACTCTCTTCTGTAAACAGCAATTGGTGCTAGATCAATTGTTAATTTTAAATCTGAGATTGATAGATTTTTGTTCTATCATTATTAAGGGATATGGACCAAAGGCGGGTAGATGGAGTTTGGTCGCGGATCAGCCATGATCTCATTGAATGGCGGAACAGGCTCGAGGGGCTGAATGGCCTCCTCCTGTTCCTATGTTCCTAGACCAGGTAAGGACAGCAGGTTTCCTTCCATAAAGGACATTAGTGAACCAGTTGGATTCTTAATGACAATCCGACAGCTCAGTTTTTATTTCCAGATTTTTTTTTTTTAAACTGAATTCAAATTTTTTTTAAACCGAATTCAAATTGTCAAACTGCCCTGGTCTGAATGAGTAGTTTGACGACATCACCACTACACCACCATAGGCCTTGTGTTGCTTGCACTGGTCATTATTGTAACCAAGAAGTGTAGCAGGTAGGGGACCGTGTTAAAGACAACAGCAGCATACATTTTTATAGCGCTCCTCACGTGCACTCTGAGCATTTCACTGGTCAGGGGGCATTGAGCAAGAGAGAAACAATGGAGAGGAAAGTACTTTTTAGGAGGTTTTTGAAGGTGGATAGGGACGTGCCAGAGCAGAGAGGCTGAAGAGGGAGTTTTGGAAGGCTTGGCCACAATGACCCACGGAGGGAGGGAGGTGAGGTTGTTCTCAAAGACGCGGCTGGCTGGCGGAGGTCAAAGATGCAGAAAGCAGCAAGAATTTTGTTGTTTTCTTGACAACAAAGGCCTTAGTGAAGGTGAGAACACAGACTGTGGCGTTCGATTGTAGTTCATGAAGGGTGGAAGCGAGGCAACCAGCAAGAAGAGCACTGGAGCCCTGAGCTGCATATCATAAACTCCCAGACTGCTGTCTTTGGTGTCTTTAGACTACTTGAGTTACATCTCACTGTCTACCTACAGGAAATTCCGATCTAAATCTGGCACAGTTCCTTGGTTCTCCTGCCTCCTTTTCTGAAAGTAATGACTCGTGCTGGGTTCCATAGACACTCGTGGCACTCCAAGTGGCAGTGAAGGGATCAGAGCTGAGTCCCACCCTGTCTTCAACTGATGTCCACCCACATGTGTTCTTCCTGCTGCTGAGAGCAACTAACTCAGCATAAACCAGGGGTTGGACTTGGCCCTTTCCCGGCTATATGGCGCAGTATCGCACTAGACCCTGCATTAACCACTAAGCCACTGGGAGAGTGGCCACAACCCTAATGCCTCTGGGTGTGGTGTGATCATTAACTGGGATATGGGGGTTTTGTTTCATAAATTAGTTCTTGTGATTATATCAACTTGGCAGCTAACTTTCCTTTAAATGGATGTTTCATCAGCCCAGTGCAGCCCTGACCCTCTCCCTTCCCTCCGACCCCCCTCCCAGGTACAGCATGGGTTAGATACAGAGTAAAGCTCCCTCTACACTGTCCCATCAAACACTCCCAGGGCAGGTACAGCACGGGTTAGATACAGAGTAAAGCTCCCTCTCCCTTCCCTCCGACCCCCCTCCCAGGGACAGCACGGGTTAGATACAGAGTAAAGCTCCCTCTCCCTTCCCTCCGACCCCCCTCCCAGGTACAGCACGGGTTAGATACAGAGTAAAGCTCCCTCTACACTGTCCCATCAAACACTCCCAGGGCAGGTCCAGCACGGGGTTAGATACGGAGTAAAGCTCCCTCTACACTGTCCCATCAAACACTCCCAGGGCAGGTACAGCACGGGTTAGATACAGAGTAAAGCTCCCTCTACACTGTCCCATCAAACACTCCCAGGGCAGGTACAGCACGGATTAGAAACACAGTAAAGCTCCCTCTACACTGTCCCATCAAACACTCCCGGGGCAGGTACAGCACGGGTTAGATAAGGAGTAAAGCTCCCTCTACACTGTCCCATCAAACACTCCCAGGGCAGGTCCAGCACGGGGTTAGATACGGAGTAAAGCTCCCTCTACACTGTCCCATCAAACACTCCCAGGGCAGGTACAGCACGGGTTAGATACAGAGTAAAGCTCCCTCTACACTGTCCCATCAAACACTCCCAGGGCAGGTACAGCACGGATTAGAAACACAGTAAAGCTCCCTCTACACTGTCCCATCAAACACTCCCAGGGCAGGTACAGCACGGGGTTAGATACAGAGTAAAGCTCCCTCTACACTGTCCCATCAAACACTCCCAGGGCAGGTACAGCACGGATTAGATACACAGTAAAGCTCCCTCTACACTGTCCCATCAAACACTCCCAGGGCAGGTACAGCACGGGGTTAGAGACAGAGTAAAGCTCCCTCTACACTGTCCCATCAAACACTCCCGGGCAGGTACAGCACGGGTTATATACTGAGTTAAGCTCCCTCTACACTGTCCCATCAAACACTCCCAGGGCAGATACCGCACGGGTTATATACTGAGTTAAGCTCTCTCTACATTGGCACATGAGAGTACATCAGCACCAACCTCAGAAGAGCACCCTTACTGTACCAGCGTAACATTATTTCCCACACATGCCAGCCTTTAACCTCTGAGTGTGGTTGTTATTTTAGGGGTGGTTTTGGGCTCTGGGTTTGTGCCGACTGGAACTTGGGTGTAGGCTCCCCCAAAATTACCATTACTAGCAGCAGCAGAGAGGAGAGTTGCACCGCATTGGTATGGCAGCAGCATTATTATATGTGCAAATGTGTGAAAACATGGAGATGTGTGAATCGGGCCATGAACACTGCTAAAGTGGGAGCAAGTTACACTGACTGCTAATACAGAGCCGTGTGGGAGCTCACACCAGTTTTGAACGTTTCCACTGGAGACAAAAATAAAATAAATCTTAGAAAATGGCAGCTCTATTGCTGCATCAGGTTTGCACTGTAACCAGGGTCTGTTTGTTTGTTGGGGCTCATGCCCCTTAACCTCCATTATGAGAGAAAGCTTGCTGTTGGGGGTGTGGTCCTGTACTTGCACTTGACCCACTCTCCAGGGCTTCATTAAGAGCAAGGAGGTGGTTTAACACAGAGAGGACCCAGGGAGAGAGAGAGAGGACCCAGGGAGAGAGAGAGAGGACCCAGGGAGAGCGAGAGAGGACCCAGGGAGAGCGAGAGGGGACCCAGGGAGAGCGAGAGGGGACCCAGGGAGAGCGAGAGGGGACCCAGGGAGAGCGAGAGGGGACCCAGGGAGAGCGAGAGGGGACCCAGGGAGAGCGAGAGGGGACCCAGGGAGAGCGAGAGGGGACCCAGGGAGAGCGAGAGAGGACCCAGGGAGAGCGAGAGGGGACCCAGGGAGAGCGAGAGGGGACCCAGGGAGAGCGAGAGGGGACCCGGGGAGAGCGAGAGGGGACCCGGGGAGAGCGAGAGGGGACCCGGGGAGAGCGAGAGGGGACCCGGGGAGAGCGAGAGGGGACCCGGGGAGAGCGAGAGAGGACCCGGGGAGAGCGAGAGGGGACCCACGGAGAGCGAGAGGGGACCCGGGGAGAGCGAGAGAGGACCCGGGGAGAGCGAGAGGGGACCCGGGGAGAGCGAGAGGGGACCCGGGGGGAGCGAGAGGGGACCCGGGGGGAGCGAGAGGGGACCCGGGGGGAGCGAGAGGGGACCCGGGGGGAGCGAGAGGGGACCCGGGGGAGCGAGAGGGGACCCGGGGGGAGCGAGAGGGGACCCGGGGGGAGCGAGAGGGGACCCGGGGGGAGCGAGAGGGGACCCGGGGGGAGCGAGAGGGGACCCGGGGGGAGCGAGAGGGGACCCGGGGGGAGCGAGAGGGGACCCGGGGGGAGCGAGAGGGGACCCGGGGGGAGCGAGAGGGGACCCGGGGGGAGCGAGAGGGGACCCGGGGGGAGCGAGAGGGGACCCGGGGGGAGCGAGAGGGGACCCGGGGGGAGCGAGAGGGGACCCGGGGGGAGCGAGAGGGGACCCGGGGGGAGCGAGAGGGGACCCGGGGGGAGCGAGAGGGGACCCGGGGGGAGCGAGAGGGGACCCGGGGGGAGGGAGAGGGGACCCGGGGGGAGGGAGAGGGGACCCGGGGAGAGGGAGAGGGGACCCGGGGAGAGGGAGAGGGGAATCGGGGGGAGGGAGAGGGGACCCGGGGGGAGCGAGAGGGGACCCGGGGGGAGCGAGAGGGGACCCGGGGGGAGCGAGAGGGGACCCGGGGGGAGGGAGAGGGGACCCGGGGGGAGGGAGAGGGGACCCGGGGAGAGGGAGAGGGGACCCGGGGAGAGGGAGAGGGGAATCGGGGGGGAGGGAGAGGGGACCCGGGGGGAGCGAGAGGGGACCCGGGGGGAGCGAGAGGGGACCCGGGGGGAGCGAGAGGGGACCCGGGGAGAGCGAGAGGGGACCCGGGGAGAGCGAGAGGGGACCCGGGGAGAGCGAGAGGGGACCCGGGGAGAGCGAGAGGGGACCCGGGGAGAGCGAGAGAGGACCCAGGGGGAGCGAGAGGGGACCCAGGGGGAGGGAGAGGGGACCCAGGGGGAGGGAGAGGGGACCCAGGGGGAGGGAGAGGGGACCCAGGGAGAGCGAGGGGACCCGGGGGGAGCGAGAGGGGACCCAGGGAGAGCGAGGGGAACATTGCAATGTGCTCCTCTGTTTAACTCAAAAGAATTTTCCAACTTTTCTTTACCAGCTGACTATTTTTCGGCTAATTCCTTAGGTCCTTGTTGGCTGCTCTAGCCAAACACTTAAAAATAAAGTTTAGTCAGGGAATATCGGAGGTGTGTGTCCCCCAGCAGCAGGCATGGATCATCACTCAGGACAGAGCCCAGTGCATGCTGCAGCTGTCCGGCAGCAGCAGCAGACTTGCGAGCTGCGGCTGATGCCATGTGGCGGGGTCTCACTCGTCACTGTGCTTCGTGCTGGCCAAGGGCTCAGGTTCTAGAAACAGACACTTCATACAGCACCTTTAACATAGCAGAATTCCCAGGGAGCATCACACAGGGGAAACGCCAGAAAAAGTGGTCAGCCTGAGGATTGGGATCTTTTTAGAAATCAGCAAAGGGGGACCAGGAAATTGATAAAGGGAAAATGGAATATGAGCACAAACTAGCGAAAAATATAAAAACGGATTGTAAAAGCTTCTATAGGTATGTGAAAAGGAAAAGACTGGCGAAGGTAAATGTAGGTCCTTTACAGTCAGAGACGGGAGAATTTATAATGGGAAATGAGGAAATGGCGGAGAAATTAAATAAATACTTTGTTTCTGTCTTCACGGAGGAAGACACAAAAAACCTCCCAGAAATACGAGAAAACCAAGGGTGTGGCGAGAATGAGGAACTTAAAGAAATTATTATTAGTAAAAAAACAGTACTAGCAAAATTAATGGGACTAAAAGTCAATAAATCCCAAGGACCGGATGACCTACATCCTAGTGTTTTGAAAGAGGTGGCCATTGGGATAGTGGACGCATTGGTTGTCATCTTCCAAAATTCTATAGATTCTGGAACGGTTCCTGCAGATTGGAGGATACCAAATGTAACCCCACTATTTAAGAAAGAAGGGAGAGAGAAAACGGGGAACTACAGACCTGTTAGCCTCACATCAGTAGTTGGGAAAATGCTGGAATCTATTATAAAGGATGCAATAACTGGGCACTTAGAAACTAATAGTAAGATAGGGCAGAGTCAACATGGATTTATGAAAGGGAAATCCTGTTTGACAAACCTATTGGAGTTCTTTGAGGATGTAACTAGTGGAGTAGACAAAGGGGAACCGGTAGATGTGGTGTATTTGAATTTTCAGAAGGCCTTCGATAAGGTCCCACACAAGAGGTTGGTGAACAAAATTAGGGCACATGGAATTGGGGGTAATATACTAGCATGGATTGAGAATTGGTTAACAGACAGAAAACAAAGAGTAGGGATAAACGGGTCTTTTTCAGGATGGCAGGCTGTGACTAGTGGGGTACCGCAAGGATCGGTGCTTGGGCCCCAGCTATTCACAATCTATATCAATGATTTGGATGAGGGGACTAAATGTAACATTTCCAAATTTGCTGATGACACAAAGCTAGTTGGCAGTGTCAGATGTGAAGATGCTTCAAGGGGATCTCGACAGGCTCAGTGAGTGGGCGAGAACATAGCAGATGGAATATAATGTGGATAAATGTGAAGTTATCCACTTTGGTAGACAAAACAGAAAGGCAGAGTATTTCCTAAATGGTGAAAGATTGGGGAATGCAGATGCTCAAAGGGACCAGGGTGTCCTTGTACATGAGTCACTGAAAGTGAATGTGCAGGTGCAGCAAGCCATTAGGATGGCAAATGGTATGCTGGCCTTCATTACAAGAGGATTTGAGTACAGGAGTAAAGAAGTCTTACTCCAATCATATAGGGCCTTGGTGAGACCACAATTTTGGTCTCCTTACCTAAGGAAGGATATACTTGCCGTAGAGGGAGTGCAATGAAGGTTCACGAGATCGATTCCTGGGATGGCGGGACTATCGTACGAGAAGTGATCGAGTAAACTAGGCCTGTATTCTCTTGAATTCAGAAGAATGAGAGGGGATCTCATTGAAGCATACAAAATTGATAGGGTGGATGCTGAGAGAATGTTTCCCTTGGCTGGGGAGTCTAGAACCAGGGGCCACAGCCTCAGGATAAAGGGTAGGCCATTCAGGACTGAGATGAGAAGAAATTTCTTCACACAGAGGGTGGTGAATCTTTGGAATTCTCTACCCCAGAGGGCTGTGGAGGCTCAGTCATTGGGTATATTCAAAACAGAAGTCGATAGATTTCTGACTAGTAAGGGCATCAAGGGATATGGCGATAGGGCCGGTGAATGGAGTTGAGGCAGAAGATCAGCCACGATCTCATTGAATGGCGGAGCAGGCTCGAGGGGCCGAATGGCCTACTCCTGCTCCTATTTCTTATGTTCTTATGAAACGGGCGCTGAGCAGCAGTAAGAGCATTCGGGGATGGTGGGGGAGAGGTTTCAAGGAGGGAGGGGTTTAGGGAAAGAGTTGCAGAGAGTAGGGCCATGACAGCTGAAGGACTCGCTCCCGATGATGAAGGGGAGGGTGCACAGAGTTAGAAGAAAACGCTGGGCTGTAGCACTGGAGGAAGTTGGAATGTAGGTTAAGAGGCGGCCATAAAAGGATCAACATTTAAAAGTACTTAAGAGCTCAATGTGATGGGTGGGTGCAGAGCCAGAAGGAGTTCTAGCAATGACGGGAGTGATGGGTGAGTGGGTTCGGTGCAAGATAAGATGTGGGAAGTATAGTTTTGGGTGAGCTGGATTTTCTGTTGGGTGGAGTTCAGGAGGAAGGCATGAAGACAAGCCTGGAAGTTGTGAAAGTGTGGGTGAGTAGGATTAGAGACGGGCACAGTTGTGGAACAGGAAGTAAGCAGACCTGTTAATGGATATGCTGTGGTGTTTATGTAGCTCAGGGTTGAACAAGAGGTTGCGCACCATAGGATTCACCCTAAATGAGAGGTTGGAGAAGGGAGTGGAGTCGGGGGTGAGGGGGGTGGAGGTGGTAAGGTGGCAAAGATAATGCATTTCAGGTGAAACAACGATTTACTTGTACTTCTTGCAATTTAGTATATTGTATTCGCTGCTCACGATGTGGTCTCCTCTACATTGGGGAGACCAAACGCAGATTGGGTGACCGCTTTGCGGAACACCTCCGTTCAGTCCGTAAGGATGACCCCGAGCTTCCGGTCGCCTGTCACTTTAATTCTCCGCTCCACTCCCACTCTGATCTCACCGTCCTCGGCCACTTACACTGTTCCAATGAAGCTCAACGTAAGCTCGAGGAACAGCATCTTATCTTTCGATTAGGCACTTTACAGCCTTCTGGTCTCAACATTGAGTTCAACAATTTCAGACCATAACTTCTGCCCCTATTTTTTCAGGCGGCAGCTGTTGATGATTCTGCCATTCCCATTTGCAGCATTTAATCTCTCCTGCCTTCCACCCTATCACAGACCATCCCTTTTGATCTTTCCTCCTCTCCCCCCTTTCCCTGCCCCTGCACTTGCTTAAAATCTGTTACATCTCTAACTTTTTCCAGTTCTGACGAAGGGTCATCGACCTGAAACGTTAACTCTGTTTCTCTCTCCACGGATGCTGCCTGACCTGCCGAGTGTTTCCAGCATTTTCTGTTGTTATTTCAGATTTCCAGCATCCGCAGTATTTTGCTATTGTATATAGTTTCACCTGTTTTTAATGGGCAATGGATTGATGTCCATGCATGCTCTTTGCATTATCTCTATTATCAATGGTGTCATCTGTTGGGAGCAGTTTGCAAGTGCTGTGGCAATAAAATTTAAATCATACAGTTGAAGTTTTGAACCCACCAGACAGATGTGAACAGTTCATTCACATCTGGTACTGTACAATTTCTGAGTGTGTCTGAACTTTAGTAAGTTTCTCTGTTCAAGCCACGCTCCAGGACTTAGCACATAATCAAGGTTGACACTTGAGTGTAGCACTGAGGGAGCTGCATTGCTGGAGGTGCTGACTTTAGTCTGAGATGTAAAACTGAGGGCCTCGTCTGCCTTTTCAGGTGGACATAAAATATCATAAGCGGTTTGCTCGAAGGAGAGCAGATGAGTTCTCCCAGTGCCCTGGTCAATATTCATCCCTCAACCAGATCCACCATTACAGATTAACTGGTCATTTATTGCTTTGCTATTTCTAGGACCATGCTGTGCACAAATTGGCAGCTGTGTTTTCCTACATTTTGCAGTGACTCTACTTCAGAAGTGCTTAATTGTCTGTGAAGCCCTTTGAGAGTTCCTGAGGATGTGAAAGGTGTATACAAGTCAAGTCCTTCCTTTCTTGGTGAATGCAACACACTGGGTAGACACTCTATATGGTGCTGTATGTGTGTATGTCGCTCCTGCACATGAGCTGTATCCCTACCATAGCAGAAGAGCGAATATTTGAGAGTGGGGCAAGCTGGTGAGGGAATGGGGATAGTGTTCAGATGGTCTTTATTAAGTGCCATCCGATTTTATCTCCAATGAGGATCAACAGGTGGATGAGAAAGTATCTCCTTTATAAGCCCTCGTCCATTAACGATAATCTCATTAACTGGTGGCCAGAGGAGTATACTTAAAGGGAGACAACAATTGGCAATGGGCCTGCAAGCAGAAAGGAAAAAATGTGTTTTGTGCTGAACTGTGCTGATTTCCACTTGCACACTGTCTTTCAACAGGAAAAGCAGAATCCAGTGTGCACAAAATCCCATCGGACAATAGCATAGAGTCACAGAGTCATAGTCATAGAGTCATAACGGCTCAGAAGGAGGCCATTCGGCCCATCGAGTCCGTGCCAGCTCTCTGTAGAGCAATCCAATCAGTCCCATTCCCCCGCTCTATCCCCGTAGCCCTGCAAGTTTATTTCCTTCAAATGCCTATCCAGTCTCCCCTTGAAAACATTGAGTGTCTCCGCTTCCACCACTTCCGTCGGCAGCGAGTTCCAGGTCGTCATCACTCGCTGCGTAAAAACGTTTCTCCTCACGTGCCCCCTGTATCTCTTGCCCAAAACCTTAAATCTGTGACCCCTAGTCCTTGTCCCATCAACTAGTGGGAACAGCCTTTCCCCGTCTAGCCTATCCAAACTCGTTATAATCTTGTACACCTCTATCAAATCACCCCTCAACCTCCTTTGCTCTAATGAAAACAAATCCAGCTTCTCCAACCTGACCTTGTAGCTAAGATCTCCCATCCCCGGAACCATTCTAGTAAATCTCCTCTGCACCCTCTCAAGGGCCTTCACATCCTTCCTAAAGTGTGGTGACCAGAACTGGACGCAATAGTCCAGTTGTGGCCTAACCAGCGCTTTATAAAGGTTCAGCATAACTTCTCTACTTTTATACTCAATACCTCTATTTATGAAGCCCAAGACCCCATATGCTTTGTTAACCACTCTCTCAATATGTCCTGCCACCTTCAGGGACCTATGCACATTAACTCCCAGGTCCCTCTGTCCCTGCACACTCTTTAAAACTGTGCCATTAAGTGTATATTGCCTCTCTCTGTTCCTTCTGCCAAAATGCATTACCTCACACTTCTCTGTATTAAATTCCATCTGCCACTTGTCTGCCCATTCTGCTAGCCTTTCTATGTCCTGTTGCAGTCGATTGGTATCATCATCACTGTTTGCCACACCCCCAAGTTTGGTGTCATCGGCAAATTTAGAAATTCTACTCTGTATTCCAGTATCCAGGTCACTTATATATCAAAAAAAGCAGTGGCCCCAGCACTGACCCTTGGGAACACCACTGTCTACCATCCTCCAGTGTGAAAAACAGCCATTTGCCACAACTCGCTGTATTCTATCCTTAAGCCAATTGCACTCTTTATATTTTGTTTTTCGAAAGTTAAATTCAAATCAATAAATATTGTACTTATTCTATTAAAAAAAATTTGGATGTGCTTTAAAAATATTCCTGCACTATGGGGTGTTGGGACCTGGCAGATTGTGGATGGACATTTCTCCACTCTCTCCTCATCACCACACCCATCCTCAGCTTCCAAATAACACAGAAAAATTAGGAGCAGGAGTAGGCCATTCGGCCCTTCGAGCCTGCTCCGCCATTCAATATGATCATGGCTGATCCTCTATCTCAGTACCATATTCCTGCTCTCTTCCCCATACCCCTTGATGCCTTTTGTGTCTAGAAATCTATCTATCTCCTTCTTAAATATATTCAGTGACTTGGCTTCCACAGCCTTCTGAGGTAGAGAATTCCACAGTTTCGCCTCATCTCAGTTCTAAATGTCCTACCCCTTATCCTGAGACTGTGACCCCTCGTTCTAGACCCCCCAGCCAGGGGAAACATTTTCCCTGCATCCAGTCTGTCTAGCCCTGTCAGAATTTTATACGTTTCAATGAGATCCCCTCTCATTCTTCTAAACTCTAGTGAATACAGGCCTAATCGACCCAATCTCTCCTCATACGACAGTCGTACCATCCTAGGAATCAGTCTGGTGAACCTTCGCTGCACTCCCTCTATGGCAAGTATATCCTTTCTTAGGTAAGGAGATCAAAACTGCACACAGTACTCCAGGTGTGGTCTCACCAAGACCCTGTATAACTGTAGTAAGACATCCTTGCTCCTGTACTCAAATCCTCTTGCAATGAAGGCCAATATACCATTTGCCTTCCTAACTGCTTGCTGCACCTGCATGTTTGCTTTCAGTGACTGGTGTACAAGGACACCCAGGTCCCTTTTGTACATCAACATTTCTCAATCTATCACCATTTAAATAATACTCTGCCTTTGTGTTTTTCTTACCGAAGTGGATAACTTCACATCTGCCATGTATTTTCCCACTCACTCAACTTGTCTAAATCGCCTTGAAGCCTCTTTGCATCCTCCTCACAACTCACAATCCCACCTAGTTTCGTGTCGTCAGCAAACTTGGAAATATTACATTTGGTTCCCTCATCCAAATCATTGATATAATTTGTGAATAGCTGCGGCCCAAGCACTGATCCCTGCGGTACCCCACTAGTCACTAGCATTTCTGGAAAGTTATTTGTGTCCTCTTCTGTGAAGACAGAACCAAATTATTTGTTTAAATGCTCCGCCATTTCCTTGTTCCCCAGTATAAATTCTCCCGTTTCTGACTGTAAGGGACCTACAATTGTCTTCACTAATCTTTTTCTTTTTACATACTTGTAGAAGCTTTTACAGTCCGCTTTTACGTTCCTTGCAAGTTTACTCTCATACTCTATTTTTGCCCTCTTAATCAATCTCTTGGTCCTTTTTTGCTGAACTCTAAACTGCTCCCAATCCTCAGGCTTGCTACTTTTTCTGGCAACTTTATATGACTCCTCTTTGGATCTAATACTATCCTTAATTTCTTTTGTTAGCCATGGTTGGGCCGCTTTTCCTTTTGTGTTTTTGCGCCAGAAAGGAATGTATAACTGTTGCAATTCATGCATTAGTTCCTTAAATGTTAGCCATTGCCTATCTACCGTCATGCCTTTTAATGAAGCTCCCCAA
This sequence comes from Squalus acanthias, assembly GCA_030390025.1. NCBI lineage: Eukaryota > Metazoa > Chordata > Chondrichthyes > Squaliformes > Squalidae > Squalus > Squalus acanthias. Next base: position 1,824,046 of record CM059448.1, read on the forward strand.
TCTATCATAGCCAACTCACTCCTCATACCTTCGTAGTTTCCTCCAGGAATTCATCCTCCACAGTATTATTGCTAATTTGGTTTGGCCAGTCTGTATGTCGATTAAAGTCACCCATGATTACTGTAATAACACTGGTAATAGCTGTTCTAGCTGAGAAAGTTTAATTTTGATCAAATAAAATCTTTTGAGTGCATTTTGTTGGTGTGTAACGTGCCTCTTTACCTGTGTGTGTCTGTGCACATCTGCCTGTGTGTGTATATTCATGATTGCACCTGTGTGTGCGCATGTGTGCCTGACTGCACGTCTACCTGTGTGTCGGTGTATATGAATGTGTTAGCTTGAGTGTCTCTGCGTGTATGTCTGCCTATGTTTATGCATGTCTACCTATCCCTGTGTGTGTACCTTTGTGTGCGTGCATCTACCTGTGTGCATTTGTGCGCGCACGTGTCTGCCTGTGCGCGCAGGGCCCGCCTCTGACTACCTGTGCGCGCGGGCCCGCCTCTGTCTGCCTGTGCGTGCGGGCCCGCCTCTGTCTGCCTGTGCGCGCGGGCGCCTCTGACTACCTGTACGCGTGGGCCCGCCTCTGACTACCTGTGCGCGCGGGCCCGCCTCTGTCTGCCTGTGCACGTGGGCCCGCCTCTGACTACCTGTGCGCGCGGGCCCGCCTCTGACTACCTGTGCGCGCGGGCCCGCCTCTGACTGCCTGTGCGCGCGGGCCCGCCTCTGACTGCCTGTGCGCGCGGGCCCGCCTCTGACTGCCTGTGCGCGCGGGCCCGCCTCTGACTACCTGTGCGCGCGGGCCCGCCTCTGACTGCCTGTGCGCGCGGGCCCGCCTCTGTCTGCCTGTGCGCGCGGGCCCGCCTCTGACTGCCTGTGCGCGCGGGCCAGCCTCTGTCTGCCTGTGCGCGCGGGCCCGCCTCTGACTACCTGTGCGCGCGGGCCCGCCTCTGTCTGCCTGTGCGCGCGGGCCCGCCTCTGACTACCTGTGCGTGTGTGCCATGTGTGTTTCTGCGTGTTCTAGTTCTATACGCTTTTTCTAAAGCTATCTGAGAGAAGAGTTCCAAGAGCCATTGACAAAAACAATTGCATGCAGGTGTTTCTCCATCACACGTGTGTTCTATGTAGGGAGCTAGCGGCTTTAGAAACTGTACATGGGTGTCAACAGCAGCAACAGAAGTCTGGCTTGATTTTAAACAGATCTGGTAAATATGAATGCAGAACAGTGAGAGTTACATCAGGCTGTTGCAATTTAAACGTTGGACAGTAACCAGGCACGTTGGGACCACACCAGACCGTGGCGGATGCTACCCTGGGCCGTGGAATTGCCGGACAAATCTCTCTCAGTTGTAGCGGCTGCATTGACGTCACGTGATCTTTTATTATTCTCTTTTCATTTCCATGTTTTTGCCTCCAGGGCACTCTGCTCCACACAGCTTCTTTCAGCTGTGGAAGAAAGCTAACTGCAGAATTCCCTGGTCTACTGGCAGTGTGGAGGATGCTCTGTACAAACAGTGTTGCTACTCCTGCATGATGCGCACACAATTGCTCATGTGAGGGATCTATTGGTGTCAGCTTCATGCAAGAGACAACTCGGTGACCGTCAGCTATTCCGCCCAACAGCTGAACTTGTGCAGCTAATTAGAACGCAGGCCAACAGATTCTGTGACCTTCCTGTTTAAATCTACAATTGCAGGATTGTAAATGTGTTAAATATGTAAATGACATTGATTGAGTTCTAAAATTCTTTCCTGGACTCCCAACTTGCCTATTATTCAGACCTTGGCTTGGGAGCTCCCTTGATGGCTCAGTGAGTAAGTGCACCATCTGGTGTGGTACTGAGTTACACAGACAAGGAAGGAGCCAGCTTTGGTCCTTAACATTGTCTCCACTGGGCTTGTTCACTCTCCCAGGCTGGGGTTCTGTTTCAACACAATTTTCTCTCCCCTCGCCTGAAGGCAGTGGCTCATGGTGAGACGCAGTTCATAGGATTCCTGCAGGTCGCTGGCTCCTTCCTCAATGTCCATTATTCACTTGTGACTCTTTACAGCAAGTGTTTGTGCACTACATTCATGTACAAACGCCGTGGGACATTTTACTACGTTAAAAGCGCTATATAAATGAGTGTTGTTGTGCAATGAATTACTTTGAAGTGCAGTGACTGTTACATAGATAAACGCAACAGCCATTTAACACAAACAGCAATGAGATGACTGACCAGTTAATATGTATTTGGTGTTTGAGGGTGAAATGTTGTTTCGGACACTGGGGGAATTCCTTGTCCCTCTTCAAACAGTGCCATGGGGTCTTTAACATCCACCTGAACCTCTGCAACAGGCAGACGGGGTCTCGGTTTAATGTCTTGTCTGAAAAATTATTTGCTTAAGCCTTGAGTGGGGCTTGGACCAACATCCTTCTGACTCGGGAGAGTGCAACCCACTGAACCAAACTCTCACCGTAAGCACGATATAAATGCATAAAAGCACGAAAAAGTTTGGAATGAAAAACAGACCATTCTCTCCATTCTCACTTAGTGCACAGATGTGTGTCTCAAGCATAGAGTCCTCCCCCTTCCCTGCACTCGACCTCCATGACTTTTTCCTAACTCCAATCAGAATTGGAACAGGTCAATTAATAATTCTGAATCCTCCTCCTGAACAGGTGTTGATCCCATTCCTTTTAAAAGGTATCCTTCCACCCAGAATTAGTTCCTTTTTCGGGCAGTCTGCTCCATGTGAGCACTATCCTTCTGGGGGGCAAGAACCCTGTAATCTTGCCCGAGGCTTGTGAAGTTGTAATTGTGCCTCGAGGTCCAGGCTCACTCTCCAAGCTCGCCAGCATGCTGAATTAAGTCCTATCCCTACTGTACATTATTATAAAAGAGGGCAGGCTGTTCATTGGCGTAAAGAAACTGGGACACAGGAGGAGCCCCGCACTCCTCGGTCTTGCGGCAGAACACACTACAGCAGCTGCCACTGTCACAAATAAAACAATCCATCATCCTGCACAGACAGCAGTTGATCCTGAAATGGCCCCAGATTTTTCTGTTTAAGATGTTTTCTCCCTGCAGCCCGTTGTGATAAGTTTCCGTTATTGACGTGCCATGCAACACACAGATTTTTCTGGTCTGCCCAAACAGTGGAAATATCATGTCGCACAGCAAGGCTGCCCAGTATCCTGTCTCCACACAATGGACATTTTCATTACTTTTTTTTAACCCCTTGAAGATTACAGCAGTGCTTTCTGCATCTGACCGCTTCCTGAAGCTGTTTGTTTATGCTGGGATATGCTTCCAGTGGCACTGTCTGCCCTCCGGTTCTTTGCCCCTTCTCCGTCACAACCAAGTGTGACCCTGTCCTTGCCTGACATCCGCTTCCCGCAGGTGTTACTCAGTATTTAGCCCCCTTGGTGATTCTTCCCTCCTACCCCCAGTTTGTCAATGTTGTAATAGTCCCTGGTGTTCTGCTCACTGTCCAAGTTCACCAGCCTGCTCACTTGAAACTTGTCTGTACCTTTCACTATATTCTGAAAGCGGGCAGACTATTCACTGCTGAGTTCAGCTAAGTCATACAGACCAAGCATCAAACCTGGGATCATCTTAGTCAAGTGGCTCAGTTCCCCATTTGGTAGTATATTTACCCACTGAACCATTGGGAGATCATGGAGATAGTCCTACAAATGTGATGTTTATGCTTTTCCCCACATCTATGCAGTCATTAGAGGCTTTCTGGTGTCACAGATAGACGTGTGTATAGAGTATTCGCAAAGCCCCAGGGGATTAAATGTCAGCACAGCACGGCCTTATTGTGAGGCTGCGGTAGTACGGGAGAGGGTATGAGCCAGTGAGAGTGCACTGAGCTCTGCATTTATTATGTGTTCAGCAGGATTTACAAGAGCCTGTTTAGTTTTTGTGAATGACATTCTGTATACTTTCCAGTTCCCACAGTGGAGCTGCCAGGAAGAGGTAGCTCACAGTCCAAGAGCACCGTCACTTTGCAACTTTCCCTTTTGAAGTTGGTTCAGGTAGGCGCCGTCCCATTGGAAAGTTCTCCAGTCCAAACCCAAGCGCACTCCTTCTTGTTCAGAGGCAAATAAAGTTGGGCAAAAGTCTAAATAAGAGTCATTTTAACCCCTCAGTCAAAAATCAATTTGCTGTCTCAGAAATTCCAGTGGGAAAGACATTGAACGGCCTTCAAGACTTCACCAGCTCCGTGGTGGAACTGGGAGAGGGGAATTCTGGTATTCCCATGGATCCTCACGCTCATCAACTACGATCAAGATTCCACTATATTCGGTGAGCTTCGAGCTCAACCAGAATCCATATCTCCCCTCTCTCACTCTGACCCTTGCCCTGCACTGGAGCCTCACTGTGCTCCCCTGGTGACTCATTGAGAATGTGCCAGTACTCCCTGACCCTGTGGTGGGGGTGAAGAACGCACCGTATGGAAGAATAATAGAGATTGCATGGCAAAGAAGTTCTGTGTTTATCTCATTGATGGGTACAGCTAACTGATCACCTTGCACTGGTGTGGATGGAAGGAAAGGACTCCGTACAAATCATTGCTGCTGATTGGGGTCCCTGGCTTCAGGCATTTTTAGTAACGAAAAGCACTCCTAGTGCATAAATGTGCAGGGCTCATATTCCATCACACTCCTCAGTGCCATAATATACTTAATCAATTAGCCCCCAATACCATATTATCAGTTGCCCCTCAATCCCACACTATTGCATTATCCCTTATACCCCTCAACCTCTTCTTTTGCAAAAAAGAACTATCCAGCTCCCTCTTGAATTAGTTGTCACTGTGTCTCTCCACTGGTCCATTCACCACTCTGTGTATGATGTGGAGATGCCGGTGTTGGACTGGGGTGGACAAATGTGAGAAGTTGCACAACACCAGGTTATAGTCCAACAGTTTTATTTGAAATCACAAGCTTTCGGAGCGCTGCTCCTTCGTCAGGTGAAGTGAAGAGATGTATATCGGCACAGCATATATAGTCAGAGAACACTGCCAGACGATTACAGTTAATCTTTCTAACTGTATGTGATAAAGGGCAGTTAGAAAGATTAACTGTAATCGTCTGGCAGTGTTCTCTGACTATATATGCTGTGCCGATATACATCTCTTCACTTCACCTGACGAAGGAGCAGTGCTCCGAAAGCTTGTGATTTCAAATAAAACTGTTGGGCTATAACCTGGTGTTGTGCGACTTCTCACTCTGTGTATAGTAGTTAAACCTGTGTTGACCTTCCCTTTTTTGAGCTCCATTTCATGCTCCCTCCCTCTGAACCCTTGGCTGCTAACAGTCACGAGCATTGTGCTTCCAGAGCGTTGGGCCTAGGCAGCTGAAGGCACAGCAGTGGTGGTGCAAAGTGGGGGATGCACAAGAGGCCAGAATCGGACAAGCAAAGAGTTCTGCGGTGGAGTTGTAGGGCTGATAGAGGTTACAAAGATAGGAAATGAGAGGCATTGGGGAACTGGGAACCAATGTAGGTCAGCAAGGACAGAAGTAATGTATGAGCGGGACTTGGTGCGGTATAGGATACTGGCAAAAGAGTTTTGGATGATCTGAATTTTACGAAGCATGGAGGATGGGAGGCCAGCCAGGAAATTATAGGAATAATCTAGACTGGAGGTGATAAAGGCATGGATTAGGGTTTCAGCAGCAAATGGGCTGAGATGGGGCAGAGGTGGTTGATGTTACGGAGGTGGAAGTAGACGGTCTTTGTGATGGAGAGGATTATGGGGTCGGATGCACGGTTTGGTCAAATAGGACACTGAGATAGTTCAATAGTGGCCAGGGAGGTGGATAGAATCAGTGGCATGGGTATAGACTTTGTGGCGGAGGCCAAAGAAGATGACTTTGATCTTCCCAGTGTTTAACTGAAGGAAATAGTGGCTCATCTAAGTCTGGATATCAGACAGCAATCTGACAATACAGAGGCAGTGGAGAGGTTGAGAGAGTTGGTGGAGAGTTAGAACTAAATGTCGTCAGCGTACGTGTGAAAACTGACCCCATGTCTTCAGATGATGTCGCCAAGGGGCAGCATGTAGATGTGAAATAGGAGGGGGGGCCAAGGATAGATCCTTGGGGGGGAACGCCAGAGTTAACAATGCGGGAGCGGGAAGAGAAGCCATTGCTGGAGATGTTTTGGCTACAATTTGATAATGTTAGAGTGGAACTATGCGAGGGCAGTCCACTGAGCAGGACAACAGGGGCATTGGAGGAGGATGGTGTGGTTGATTGACCATGTCAAAGGCTGAAGAGAGGATGAGGAAGGAGCTTGCTCCACGGTTACAGTCACAGAGATGTTTGTGACTTTGATTAGGCCTGTTTTAGTGCTGTGGCAGGGGTATACCTGATTGGAGAGATTCAAACATGAAGTTGCGGGAAAGATGGGCATGGATTTGGGAAGTAACAACACGCTCAAGGACTTTGCAGAGGAAAGGGGGTTAGAAGGGGCAGTAGTTTGCAAGAATACAGTGGCCGCAGGTGGGTTTTTTTGAGGATGGGGTGATGGTGGCTGTTATGAAAGGGAGGGGGACGGTACCTGAGGAGAGGGAACCATTTACAGTGTCAGCTATGGGGGCCGGGAAGAGTAGTTGAGTGGTAATGGGGTCAAGAGAAAAGGAGGTGGGTCTTATGAACTACATGAGCATGAGAGGAGAAAGGAGAGAAACTAGAGAAGGACAAAGGATGAAGGCAGAGGAGAGCCTGGGGGGAGGTTTGGCTTAGTGGGCAAGGGGGGTGGGGAAAAACAGCAGAAACGGCTGAACAGATGGTCTCAGTCTCAGTGACAGAGCTCCTCGCACTTTTTGGAGGTGAGGGTGGCGGGGTCAGAGGAGAGGGCTTTAAGTAGACGGTTGGTAGAGGAGAAAAGAAGCCCCAGGGGTTATCTTTGTTCTCCAGGATCATCGTAGAGTAGTGGGTGGTTTTGTTTAGAGGAGAATGTGGCTCGATGTGGCCCAGCCAGATTAGGCAGTGGGATGGCTAGACCGGTTGTGCTCCTTGGACTTGAGGAAGTGAAGATGGGGGCCATACCAGGAGGAATAACCAGGATGGGAGAGTGAAGGTTTTATTGGGAACAAGAGCATCAAGGTGGAGGCGAGGGAGTGGTTGAGCAGCTCGACAGCTACAGGAGTATCGGGTAAATCGCAGATTATACAACATGTGTTTTTTGAATTTGGAGAACGGAAAGAGCTGAATAAAATAAACAGTTTCACGGTGACGTCGGCAGAACGGGTTAATATTGAAAATTAAACAATCATAAGTGCTGCAAATCAGAAATAAAAATAGAAAATGTTGAAGTACACAGCAGGTCTGTCAGCGTCTGAAGGAGAAATTTGGCTGGGGCTATTCTATATTTAATCATTTAGTATTTTCAAGGATTCTCAGTGGAGCCCTAGGGCATCTGTCCCATGCTGAGAACAGGGTGTGCGTACATGGAGATTGTCTGCCCATAGCATTGCCACGTGTTGGGTGCTGCGCCTGTCCTTCCTTCAGAAACACAGTAACTGCTTCACGAAATGTGCTGCAAATAGGAGCGTTTTTGTAAACTCAAACTTCTGAAATTATCTTTTGTTTTTAATTGCGTTCAAATGATAGAGGTTAAATATCAAGCATTGAAGGTCCTTACCTGGCTGTTCTGTTAGCTCTAAACGATGAATATTTATATTCTGCGAATTAGAGAATGGAAGAGTCATGAAACTTTCCTTAGCATGCTTCTCAAAGCTATGGTGAGATGTTAAACTGAGGGCCAGCTGCCTGCTCAAGTGGATGTTAAAGATTGAATTTAAAGAAGAGCAGGGAGTTCTCCCAGTGTCCTGTCAACCTTTAGCCCTCAACCAACAGTACCAAGAGCAGATTAACTGGCCATCCATCTCATTCTGTTTGTGTGGGGCCACATTGTCCAACACAAACAACAATGATTGCACTTCAAAAGTAATTAATTGGCTGTGAAGTGCCTTGGGGTGTCCCGAGAGCGCGATTAGGTGCTATAGAAGTGCAAGCTCTTTCTTTAGTGGGGCTTCCGTGATTTGGTGCAGTGGGCAATAGCCCTGTTAATAAAGCTAATTGGTGACTAATCGAGTGCCCAAATATTGCCCATACACATCGCAGGGAGGAAGGCAAGTACAATGCAACTGGCACAAAATCGGTTTAATCTCAATCCAAGTCTCCTGCAAGGTGTAAGTTCTGGTGGATAATGGAGAAGGAGGGTGATTGGAGTGTAGATAGTGCAGGTTCACTATCTTTCTTCCTATTTGATATATTGCTGCTGAACAGGCAGGGCTCTGGAAGATGCTGTTTTTTTGGCCCAGCCTGACTTAGGAAGAAGCTCGTAAGCAAACAGATGTCCAGGTCTAACCAAATGCTGTGTCTGAGAAGTAGTTCCCAGGCTTAGCAGTGTTTGAAATTTATTATATATTGTGCACTGAGTCAGATTTTCCATTCACTGGAGTGCTAGCTGCTGATGAGTCTGTGGTTTATCCGTTTGGTTTCGTACATGTACCCTGTCTGCCATTTGGTGAAATATGACTGAAAGCAGATTAATCTACTACGCAAATATTCAGCACAAAGCAGAAGTGAATAATTTGCTGCATGGATTTATTCATGCAGCAATACTAATTGGAGGCAAGAGGGTTGTGAATGAACAGGAGTTCGTTATTTTTAATTCAGGTTGGAGGGAGATTGTTTGTAATTTTTCTGTGTAGTTGCAAACTCCCAACTTCTTTTGTAGAAGCAAATGGATGTTAAAAAAGCTGCATTTCTCTGGATGTTTTTGGTTATCGGAACAAGTTAATGTCTGAATGAAGTGCTACCGTTATTGGATTAACCTGCACTCCAGGTTCACATAGCATTCCTCCTTTCCACAAAATGTTTCTCTTCGACATTCCATCTCTGAATCAGGCATGAATCGGGAGCAATTTGGGGGAGTTGGGAGCACAATTCTTTTTGACAAGTAAAAGCCGAGTAACAGGCTGCCCTGGTAGCACAGGGGGTGAAGCAGCTGGCCTCCCACAACAGACAGTCACAGATTAGAGCCTTGGGGACAGCTTGTCACTTGAATACGTGTAATAGATAACACGGGGGTGGAGGGAGTCCTCAGAAAGTGACTAGATTGAAATGGCACTCTCATTGGTGTTCCCATCAGTGGAAATCTCTCTCTCCCCTCCATGCCCCCCCCCCCTCCCTGCGTCTCCTCCCCGCCTCTCCCCCCTCTCCCCGCCCTCTCCCCACGACCCCCCTCCCTCTCCCCACGCCCCCCCCTCCCTCTCCCCACGCCCCCCCTCTCTCAATATAGGTGTCACAGTAAAAGTAGCTTCTGTTCATGTGGTAGTGTAGTGGTTATGTTACTGGTCTAGTAATACGGAGCCCTGTACTGAACGATGGGAGATCTCCAGCCCTGTACTGAACGATGTGTAAATATGAGGAATGTGCTCCAGTTTTCCTGACTTCCTCGGACATGCACTCTATTAATTGGAGAATGGTGTCTGACTGTACTGCCCAAATGGCGGTGCCCAGTGTCAATCAGGAAAAACTAAGCAAGCGAAAAGGAAAATTGGGAAGATGATTTAATTTGGAAATGTTTCTGTTTGAAGTGTCCGTGGGCACCAGTGTTCACAGGAAGGAAGACACTCGGATAAGAGCTCCTTGAGTAAAGGTATTAAACACTGAAAATACAAATGGTGTGAGTGAGCAGCATTGCTTCATACTGTGCTGTTGGAAATGGAGGGGAAACGTGTGGAAACCAGGGCGCACCAGCTCCTAGTCTTTCCTCAGCTTGTGCTACTTTTTTTTTCTTTTTCATTCATCAGGCGCTGGGTAGTTGATATTGTTCCTATTCTTAATTCCAGTTTATTTTTAGGAGAATTGTTTGAAGTGTCTTCTACACTCCGGCTCTCCCTGAAAATGAGCAGCACATTCCGCGCTCAGCTGCTGGCAGATTGTGAAACATTGAACTAACATTCTGACATGGGAAGGTATCGCTGTGGATACAAGGCAGACATCATTTATCTCCCTGGTGCAAGAACGTTTGACTTCGCTCTGGGACCACAATCTGTCATGTCACACAATGAATAATTTCATGTCTGTGAACCAAGGAGTTCATTTCAGGCTCACACGTGTGCAGCCTAACGCAGCCCTGGTGTTGATGTGTCGTTAGTCTGGGGTGGTGGGGGGTTCTGAACAGAAGCGACAGGTTCCATATTTTCTGCACGATCTAGTCCCCTGGACTTGGATTGAAAAGATGAATTTTTATTTTAGGCTGGCAGAGAGAGAAATAGCTAAAAAGGAAAGGCATGAGTGGTGTGGAGAAGGAAGGATGGGGTGGAATAGATTTTTAACACAACCTCCAGTCTCTGATTCCTGATCATCTAAACTTTATATTAGTGGCGTGCTGATCAACAACAACAATAAAATTTATATAGCGCCCTTAACGTAGTAAACACGGCGCTTCACAGGAGGGTTACCAAACAAAATTTGATACCGAGCCACATGAGATATTAAGGTAGATGACCAAAAGCTTGGTCAAAGAGGTAGGTTTTAAGGAGCGTCTTAAAGGAGGAAAGAGAAGTTTAGGGAGGGAATTCCGAGCTCAGGGCCCAGGCAGCTGAAGGTACGGCCGCCAGTGGCAGAGCGATTAAAATCGGGGATGTTCAAGTGGGTAGAATTGGAGGACTGCAGATATCTCGGGGGGTTGTGGGGCTGGAGGAGATTACAGAGCATGGGAGGGGCGAGGCCTTGGAGGGATTTGAAAACAAGGATGTGAATTTTAAAATCGAGGCGTTGCTCAACTGAGCGCCAATGTAGGTCAGCGAGCACAGGGGTGATGCGTGAACTGGACTTGGTGCGAGTTAGAACACGGGCAGCAAAGTTTTGGATGAGCTCAAGTTTATAGAGGCTGGAAGATGGGAGTCCGACCAATTGAGGGTCATTAATAAATAAATTGGTTAACTTGGCATCGTAGGCTGCTGATGCCACTGCTGTTCAATAGTAAACTCGTCTGATCATTTACAATTAAAATCCTTTGCTCAGCTGAGCAGCTGATACAATGGAAAGCCCAGGCTTTCATTCAGTGCTGGGTCAGAGCTATATGCTGTCTGATACTGAACCGACACTTGATAGTTTTCCTGATGAATTAAATATTTGTTACAATAATTGACAGGTTATATCTTTGCTGGAATAATAGTACGGCTGTGTCTACAAGTAGCATTGCTGCTGGTGAAACTGCATCACTGCTGGAAAAGGCAGAAGGGTTGTGTTGATGCAGTGTGTAAGTGCACTGATACACCAGAGTGTAGATTCCCAATCTTAGTCAGGCTCTGAGTGAGGGAGAGTACATTCCAGTTCATCTGACCACAAGAGAGTTCAAAAATAGATTACATCACTCACTACCAATGTCCTTAATTGATTTTTTTCGCCCACTGCAGTTATCAGCTGCAATCACCTCCCTGGGCTGTCCATTCCAAACATTCCCCACTCTCTAAAAATAAATCTATCTGATCTGTCCACTCTCTTCCCCTCTGTGTACAGTCGTTCTATCTTATCTGTCCATTTACATAAGAACATAACATAAGAATTAGGAGCAGGAGTAGGCCATACGGCCCCTCGAGCCTGCTCCGCCATTCAATAAGATTATCGCTGACCTTCAACCTCAACTCCACTTTCCCGCCCGATCTCTATATCCCTTGATTCCCCGAGAGTCCAAAAATCTATCTATCTCAGCTTTGAATATACTCAACGATTCAGCATCCACAGCCTTTTGGGGTAGAGAATGCCAAAGATTCACAACCCTCTGAGTAAAGAAATTCCTTCTCATCTCAGTCTTAAATGGGCAACTCCTTATCCTGAGACTATGCCCCTAGTTCTGGACACTCCAGCCAGGGGAAAACAACCTCTCAGCATCTCCCCTGTCAATCCCCCTCAGAATCTTGTATGTTTCAATGAGATCACCTCGCATTCTTCTAAACTCCAGAGAGTATAGGCCCATTCTACACAATCTCTCATCATAGGACAGCCCTCTCATCCCAGGAATCAATCTAGTGAACCTTTGTTGCACCGCCTCTAAGGCAAGTATATCCTTCCTCAGATAAGGAGACCAAAACTGTGCACAATACTCCAGATGTGGTCTCACCAAAGCCCTGTACAATTGTAGTAAGACTTCTTTACTGTTGTACTCCAACCCCCTTGCAATAAAAGCCAACATGCCATTTACTTTTCCTCCTTGGAGCTCCATCCCATGCCCGTCATCATCAGTCTCTGGCCACAATAAACACTTTCTCAGGGTTCAACTTCGATATCCTTAAAAAGACTGTAAGCCTCTTCAAGAGTTTCTTCTAAAGGGAAATTTACCGGGAGCTTATTCAAAAAGTGACTTATAAGCAAAGAGCTGTGTAAGTTGGGCTAGCTATACCAATACTACTGAATCCCAGAAGGAAAGGAGAGAAGGGAGTTTGGCTGTGGTGTATAGTATATATTACAATAACACATAAATCATTAAACGGCAGGAAATCCCTAATGCACATTACCTGCAAACTCTGAGTGAATAATAATACACTCAATCCTTTGACCATGTGCCTCAATTTTATACTCTCGATCCCTTTTCAATTTTCTAATAATGCCATGGAGAGAAAAGAAACTCACATTTTTGAAAAATTTTACTGCGTTGCTGTTAAATCTGGTACTGATATTTTTGCCTTTCTCTCATTCTTGGGCCAGATTTCACCTTTTCTCCCTTCGGGGGGAAATGCAATCTTTGTTGGGTTTGCTGGCATGGTTCATGGTGTCACCTGGATTCCATGAATGAATTAAATGGTTGTAGCTCACACTGATCTCGCGGTGATGGTAGCCTCTCCTCTTCCCTCCTCCACCCCCTCCCTCCTCCACCCCCTCCCCTCCTCCACCCTCCCCTCCTCCCCTCCCCCCTCCACTCCTCCCCTCCCCCCTCCCCCTCCACTCCTCCCTCCTCCCCTCCTCCACCCTCCTCTCCTCCCCTCCCCCCTCCACTCCTCCCCTCCCCCCTCCCCCCTCCACTCCTCCCTCCTCCCCTCCTCCACCCTCCTCTCCTCCCCTCCCCCCTCCACTCCTCCCCTCCCCTCCCCCCCCTCCACTCCTCCCCTCCCCCCTCCACTCCTCCCCTCCCCCCGCCACTCCTCCCCTCCCCCCTCCACTCCTCCCCTCCCCCCTCCACTCCTCCCCTCCCCCCTCCTCCCCTCCTCTCCTCCCCTCCCCCCTCCACTCCTCCCCTCCCCTCCTCCCCTCCCCCTCCACTCCTCCCCTCCCCTCCTCCCCTCCCCCTCCTCCCCTCCCCCTCCACTCCTCCCCTCCTCCTCCCCTCCCCCCTCCACTCCCCTCCCCCCCTCCACTCCCCTCCCCCCTCCACTCCTCTCCCCTCCCCTCCCCTCCTCCACTCCTCTCCCCTCCCCTCCCCTCCTCCCCTCCCCTCCCCTCTCTTTTCTCTTCTCTTCTCTCCTCCTCTCCCCCTCCTCTCCTCTTGCCCCTCTCCTACGCCCCTCTGCCCCTCTCCCCCCTCCTTCTCTCCTCTCCTCTTGCCCCTCTCCCCTCCTCTTGCCCCTCTCCCCCCTCCTCTCCTCTTGCCCCTCTCCTACGCCCCTCTGCCCCTCTCCCCCCTCCTTCTCTCCTCCCCTCTGCCCCTCTCCCCCCTCCTTCTCTCCTCCCCCCTCCTTCTCTCCTCCCCCCTCTCCTCTCCTCTTGCCCCTCTCCCCCCTCTCCTACGCCCCTCTGCCCCTCTCCCCCCTCCTTCTCTCCCCCCCCCCTTCTCTCCTCTCCCCTCCCCCCTCTTTACTAGTCATCTCTAGCTGCCCTGAGAAGGTGGTTCTCCATGAAACCCTGTACTCCTTGTGGCGATGGTGTTGGGGAGGGAGCTCCAGGATTTTGACCTAATGATGATGAAGGAACGGCGATATATGTCCACTTCAGGATGGGAGGGGGTACTTGGAGGTGATGGTGTTCCCACAACATTGCTGCCCTTGTCTTTGTAGAGGTCATGGGCCTAGGACATGGTGTTGAAGTAACCTTGGCGAGTTGGTACACAATGCAGCCACAGTGCACCGGTGCTGGAGGGAGTGGGTATTGAGCCCAGTGACCGAGCACCAACACCAATCAAGCAGACACGCAGTTCTTTGTTTATTTTTGTACATTCAACTGTCTTGTATGACAAATATTTGAAAAGCAAAACTACTGAAGGTAGTGATGAAGGTGGAGAAGTGATGGTAGGACTCAAACGAATAGATTTTCAACTTGTAACTTGGGTGTAAGTCCAGCGTTGTGGGAGGATTCAGGAAAGGGTAAATTCAAAAGCAGTAAGAGAAATGTCAAGGCTGTAGAGCAGAGTAGTGATCTGGGTAAAGATAAGCAGAGTGGGTCAGGAAGGGACAGAAAGATTAACAAAGGTAATAGGGCACCAGTGACTAGGGAAAAATAGAAAATAGTTAAAGCTAAAGGTACTATATCTGAATGCATGAAGCATTTGCAACAAAATAGATGAATTAATAGCACAGATAGAAATAAATGGGTTTGATTTAATAGCCATTACAGAGACGTGGTTGCAGAGTGACCAAGGTTGGGAACAAAATATTCCAGGATATTTGACTTTTAGAAGAGACAGGCAGAATGGAAAAGGAAAGGGGGTAGCCCTGATAATAAAGGAGAGGATAAAGACAGTAAAGAAAAAGGATCTTGGCTTGGAAAAACGAAATGCAGAATCAATTTGGGTGGAGCTAAGAAACAACAAAGGGCAGAAAACAGTAGTGGGAGTGGTTTATAGGCCCCCTAACAGTAGTTGTAGTATCGGGCAGAGTATAAATCAGGAAATTAGAGATGCATGTAACAGGGGTAATACAGTAATCATGGGGGACTTTAACTTTCATATAAACTGGGCAAACCAAATTTGCAGTAATAGTGCAGAGGAAGAGTTCATATAATGCATTCAAGATAGTTTTCTAGATCAGTATGTTGAGGAATCTGCTAGGGAATTGGCTATTTTAGATCTCGTATTGTGCAATGAAACAGGGTTATTTAATGACCTTGTAGTAAAGGAGCCTCTGGGGAGCAGTGATCATAATATGTTGAGTTTGAGAGTGATTTCGTTAAGTCCGAAACTAGGGTCCTAAATCTGAACAAAGCAAACTATGTAGGTATGAGGGGCGAGTTGGCTATGGTAGGTTGGGAAACTAGTAGAAAAGCAATGGCAAACATTTAAAGAAATAATTCATAATTCGCAACGAATGCACATTCCCTTAAGGATTAAAAACACCACGGGAAAAATGGTCCAACCGTGGCTAACTAGAGAAATTAAAGATAGTATTAGATTAAAGGAAGAGGCCTATAATGTTGCCAAAAAGAGGAGTAAGCCTGAGGATTGGGAGGATTTTAGAATTCAGCAAAGGAGGACCAAGAAATTGATAAAGAAAGGGAAACTAGAATATGAGAGTAAACTAGCGAGAGACATAAAAACAGACTGTAAAAGCTTCTATAGATATGTAAAAATGAAAAATTAGCGAAAGTAAACGTAGGTCCCTTACAGGCTGAGACAGGAGAAATTATAATGGGGAATAAGGAAATGGCAGAGAAATTAAACAAATACTTTGTGTCTGTCTTCACGGAAGAAGATGCAAAAAACATTCCAGAAATAGTGGAGAACCAAAGGTCTAGTGAGAATGAGGAACTGAAAGAAATTAGTATTAGTAAGGAAATCGTACTGGAGAAATTCATGGGACTGAAAGCCGATAAATCCCCTGGACCTGATGGCCTACATCCTATGGTTTTAAAAGAGGTGGCTATAGAGATAGCGGATGCATTGGTTGTCATCTTCCAAAATTTCATAGATTCTAGAAATGTTCCCGCGGATTGGAAGGTAGTAAATGTAACCCCATTATTTAAGAAAGGAGGGAGAGAGAAAATGGGGAACTACAGACCAGTTAGCCTGACATCAGTAGTAGGAAAAATGCTAGAATCTATTATTAAGGACGTGGTAACAGGGCACTTAGAAAGTAATAATAGGATTGGGGAGAGTTAATACTGATTTATGAAAGGGAAATCGTGTCTGACAAATCTGTTAGGGTTTTTTGAAGTTGTAACTAGCAGAATAGATAAGGGGGAACCAGTGGATGTGGTGTATTTGGATTTTTAGAAGGCATTCGATAAGGTACCACACAAAAGGCTATTAAACAAAATTAGGGCTCGTGGGATTGGAGGTAATATACTAGCATGGATTAAGGATTGGTTAATGGACAGAAAACAGAGATTAGGAATAAATTGGTCATTTTCGGGTTGGCAGGCTGTAACTAGTGGGGTACCGCAAGGATCAGTGCTTGGGCATCAGCTATTTACAATCTACATCAATGATTTGGATGAGGGGACCAAATGTAATATATCCAAGTTTGCTGATGATACAAAGCTAGGTGGGAATGTAAGTTGTGAGGAGGCTGCAAGGAGATATAGACAGGTTAGGCGAGTGGGCAAGAACATGGCAAATGGAATATAATGTGGAGAAATGTGAAGTTATCCACTTTGGTAGGAAAAATAGAAAAGCAGAGTATTTTTTAAATTGTGAGAGATTGGGAAATGTTGGTGTTCAGAGGGACCTGGGTGTCCTTGTACACGAATCACTGAAAGTTAACATGCAGGTACAGCAAGCAATTAGGAAAGCAAATGTTGACCTTTATTACAAGAGGATTTGAGTATAAGAGTAAAAATGATATAGGGCCCTGGTGAGACCACACCTGGAGTGTTGTGTACAGTTTTGGTCTCCTTACCTAAGGAAGGATATACTTGCCATAGAGGGAGTGCAACGAAGGTTCACCAGACTGATTCCTGGGATGGCGGGATTGTCCTATGAGGAGAGATTGAGTAGACTAGGCCTATATTCTCTGGAGTTTAGAAGAATGAGAGGTGATCTCATTGAAACATACAAAATTCTTACAGGGCTTGACAGGGTAGATGCAGGGAGGATGTTTCCCCTGGCTGGGGAGTCTAGAACCAGGGGTCACAGTCTCAGAATAAGGGGTCGGCCATTTAGGACTGAGATGAGGAGAAATTTCATCACTCAGAGGGTTGTGAATCTTTGGAATTCTCTACCCCAGAGAGCTGTGGAGGCTCAGTCGTTGAGTATATTCAAGACAGAGATTGATAGATTTTTGAATATTATGGGGATAGTGCAGGAAAGTGGATTTGAGGTAGAAGATCAGCCATGAATCTTATTGATTGGTGGAGCAGGCTCGAAGGGCCGAATGTCCTACTCCTGCTCCTATTTCTTATGTTCTTATCAGTTGCGTGTTATAGAAGCCGCCTGATTTCAATTTCCATTGATAGCTATAACGGGCGACCAACCTGCAACGTCAGATTTACACCTGGGCGGCAAGTTGAAGAACTACCCCCAAGCCTCTAAAATGGGTTCAATTTTGTTGGGTTCCTCTTGGCCTATAGGGAGCCCAGGTGTTGCAGTGCAATTTGGAAAAACGATTATAGCTACAAGCAAATTTTCTCATTCTTATTTCAAAAGCTTTAATCCTTTCTGAATTGCTGCTAGCAAAATAGTGCCAATAATGTTGTTGATGCTTGTGTTAGGCTGTGGTACATCACTTTGCTTAGGCCCCAAAGCTTTGACTGAAGCCAGCTGTCTAGTGTGGCTTTGAGCTGCTAGCAATGTGCAGCGAGCTGCCGCATAGTCATCATGCAGTGACAGCTTCTGGCAGTCCTCGACCCACAAAGGGGCCCAGCCAGTTCCGCTAACAGGGACATATAAATCTAATTAGCTGCTGAACGGTGATAGCATCAAATGAAAAGGCGTATATACAGCAGTGGCAACAGTTCAGCAGCCCGAACCTCTCAAACAGGAAAATGGGCACCATGCCAAAATCAATAGCGAGGTAGTTTGTGTTTCTCCGCAGCTGCCTTTAGATGTGAATGAAGCTGTTAAAGGCTTTCCTTCCATTCACATGGAGGACAGGTTTGGCGTTCATTTATATCACTGTCTATATAGTAAACCTCTCTATCTGCACCCATTCAAGTTCAGCATCGGAGCAACAGTACAGATAACTTTACATTCTAGTTTACCCTTTCAGCTTGCACAAACATGTGTCTGTGTGTGTGTGCAGATATGCTGCTTCTGAGCCTGTAGCTGACTGTGCAGTGTGAAATAAAAACAGAAAACGCTGGGAATACCTCCGTCAGCATCTGTAAAAAGAAACGGCAGCTTAATGTTTCAGTGGGGTCCACACCTGAACCAGTAACCTCTCTTTTGTCTATAGATGCTGACTGAGCATCCCACGGCACTATTTCGAAGAAGAGCAGGGGAGATCTCCCTGGTGTCCTGGGGCCAATATTTATCCCTTACTCAACATCACTAAAACAGATTATCTGGTCATTATCACATTGCTGTTTGTGGGAGCTTGCTGTGCCACGTTTCCGACATTACAACAGTGACTACACTTCAAAAAGTACTTCATTGGCTGTAAAGTTCTCTGGGACGTTCGGTGGTCATGAAAAGCACTATAGAAATGCAAGTCTTTCTTTTCTAAATGCAAGTCTTTGAGCTGCTCTATGTTCCCAGTTTTTCTATTTATTTGTGCAGTTTTCTTGTTTTCTACGCTTTCTCCTGGTCAAGAGCTCCAGGAGAACAGCACTGAAGTAGAGTTCTGTGACCCCCCCCCCCAAGCTCTTCCTTCTCACTGCACCTGGGAGCTGCTGTTGGAGATTCAGCATGTGCCAGCTTGGCTCAGCTATAACATGCCTGCCTCTGGGTCAGAAGGCTGTAGTTTCAAGCTCCACTCGAGAACTTGAGTTTTTAGCACTGAGAGAGTGCTGCATTAAAAACAGAAAATGCTGGAGATACTCAGCAGGTCAGGCAGCATCTGTGAAGAGAGAAACAGAGTTAACGTTTCAGGTCGATGACCTTTCGTCAGAACTGGAAAAAAGCAGGAAATGGAACAGATTTTTAAGCAAGTGCAAGGGCTGGGAAAGGGGGGAGGGGATGAAAGAACAAAAGGGAAGGTCTGTGATAGGATAGAAGGCAGGAGAGGTTAAGAGACATTAAGAGATATTCAAGGCAAAAGGAGATGGTAATGGGACAGGTTAAGGAACAAAGGATGGCTCGAGATGAAGTGTGAATTGCGCTGGCAGAATGAAAGACAGCTGCCATGTGGGAGAGAAGAAAAGACACAAACAAAAGGTGTGGATAAAAAATATATATATGATAGGGGCCGAGGTTATGATCTGAAATTGTTGAACTCTATGTTGAGTCCAGAAGGCTGCAAAGTGCCTAATCGAAAGATGAGGTGCTGTTCCTCGAGCTTATGCTGAGCTTCAGTGGAACAATGCAAGAGGCTGAGGACGGTGAGGTCTGAGTGGAGCGGAGAATTAAAGTGACAGGCGACCGGAAGCTCGGGGTCCCCCTTACGGACTGAACGGAGGTGTTCCGCAAAGCGGTCACCCAATCTGCGTTTGGTCTCCCCAATGTAGAGGAGACCGCATCGTGAGCAGCGAATACTGTATACTAAATTGCAAGAAGTACAAGTAAATCGCTGTTTCACCTGGAAGAGGTGTTTGGGGCCCTGGACAGTGGGAAGGGGGGAGGTATAAGGGCATGTGTTGCATCTCCTGCGCTTGCATGGGAAGGTGCCGGGCAAAGGGGAAGGGGTGTTGGGGGTGATAGAGGAGTGGACCAGGGTGTCGCGGAGGGAGCGGTCCCTTTGGAATGCTGAAAGGGGAGGTGAGGGGAAGATGTGTTTGGTGGTGGGATCACGCTGGAGGTGGCGGAAATGGCGGAGGATGATCAGTTGAATGTGGAGGCTGGTGGGGTGAAAGGTGAGGACAAGGGGAACTCTATCGTGGTTCCGGGAGGGAGGGGCAGGGGTGAGGGCAGAAGTGCAGGAGATAGAACGGACACGGTCAAGGGCCCTGTCAACCACAGTAGAGGGGAATCCTCGGTTGAGGAAAAAGGAAGACATGTCAGAAGCACTAGTATGGAAGGTGGCATCGTCAGAGCAGATGCGGCGGAGACGGAGAAACTGGGAGAATGGAATAGAGTCCTTACAGGAGGCGGGGTGGGAGTAAGTGTAGTCCAGGTAGCTGTGGGAGTCAGTGGGCTTGTAGTGAATGTTTGTCAATAACCTATCCCCAGAGATGGAGACGGAGAAGTCGAGGAAGGGAAGGGAAGAGAAGAGTCGGAGATGGACCATGTCAAGGTGAGGGAAGGTTGGAAATTGGAAGCAAAGTGAATGAAATTATCTAGTTCAGGGTGAGAGCAGGAATCTGCACCGATACAGTCATCAATGTACCGGAAAAAGAGGTGAGGGAGGGGACCTGAGTAGGACTGGAACAAAGAGTGTTCCACATATCCCACGAAAAGGCAGGCATAGCTAGGACCCATGCGGGTTCCCATAGCAACACCTTTGATTTGGAGGAAGTGAGTGGAGTCAAAGGAGAAGTTGTTCAATGTGAGAACAGGTTCAGCCAGGCGGAGGAGGGTGGTGGTGGATGGGGACTGGTTGGGCCTCTGTTCAAGGAAGAAGCGGAGCGCCCTCGGGCCATCCTGGTGGGGGATGGAGGTGTAGAGGGATTGGACGTCCATAGTGAAAAGGAGGCGGTTGGGGCCAGGAAACTGGAAACTGTTAAAGTGGCGGAGGGCATTGGAAGAGTCGCGGATATAGGTGGGAAGAGACTGGACAAGGGGAGAAAAATAGAGTCGAGATAGGAAGAGATAAGTTCCGTGGGGCAAGAGCAGGCTGAAACGATGGGTCTACCAGGGCAGTCCTGTTTGTGGATCTTGGGAAGGAGGTAGATGCGGGCTGTGCGGGGTTGGGGAACTATGAGGTTGGCGGCCGTGGGGGGAAGATCTCCAGAGGAGATGAGGTCAGTGACAGTCTTGGAAACGGTGGCTTGATGTTCGGTAGTGGGGTCATGGTCCAGGCGGAGGTAGGAGGAGGTGTCGGAGAGTTGGCGTTCAGCTTCCGCTAGGTAGAAGTTGGTTCGCCAACAAGAGTGCTGCATTGTTGGAGCTGCCATCCTTCAGGTATGACGTTAAACCAAGGCCTCGT
Source organism: Squalus acanthias (assembly GCA_030390025.1). Taxonomy (NCBI): domain Eukaryota; kingdom Metazoa; phylum Chordata; class Chondrichthyes; order Squaliformes; family Squalidae; genus Squalus; species Squalus acanthias. The sequence continues at coordinate 1,845,102 of CM059448.1, forward strand.
TTGTTCCTAGGTTTCAGATAGATATTAAAGATCTTGTGGCACTATTGGAAAAGCAGGCAATCCTGGCCAACATTCCTCCCTCAACCACAAACCAATGAACTGGTTACTCATCCTGTGGCTGTTGGTGGCATTTTGTTGGTGCACACTGCACTCCAAAAATAAAGTGCTTTGAGCCATTTCAATGATGTGAGAAGGCGTTGCATAAATACAAGAGTTTCTTTCCTTCTATCCGATAGGAAGGGGCCCACTTTTTCTGCGCCTTCAGCAGCTGCTCCTGGGACCTATGAACAGTCAGGTGTTTGAGACTCGGAGCTTTCCCCCCTCACTACAGCGCACTGTGGGTTGAGGCAGTGCTGAGACCCTGCCAATGATGGCACATCATCAGTATAAAATTGCCTGAAAAGAAGCTGTATTACAAAAACTCTTGCCTTTTAATGGTGTTTAATATTATTTAAATAATAGGAACTGCTGAAAGCCACTTGGGAGTAAAACACGGGATTGGTCGCACTCTAATGATTGATAAGTAATGAAGTGTTAAAGTGGCCCATCTAGATGAACAATAACAGATTAGCATTTCCAGAGGTGGAAATGGGTGAGCCATTAATCTCCCCTTTAAAGTACGTGTCCGGGGTCTGGGCTGAGAAGCTGTAGATTTAACACCGTGCTCTCCACAGTGGTGACACGGGTCATTGTTCAGCTAGTCTGTATTTAACAAACCAGCTAGGTTGGGTCTGTAATAAAAACAGCGAATGCTACAGATGTGCAGCAGATCCGTCAGCCTCTGAAACAAAACGAGACAAGACAGGTTAATGTTTATAGGGTAAACTCTTCCTCAGAAATGGAAATTGATGAGCAAGCCCTTTTATTGTATGAACAAAACTAGGAGGGGAGAGGAGGAACTCGCTGCCGACGGAAGTGGTGGAAGCGGAGACACAATGTTTTCAAGGGGAGACTGGATAGGCACTTGAGGGAAATAAACTTGCAGGGCTACGGGGATAGAGCGGGGGAATGGGACTGACTGGATTGCTCTACAGAGAGCCGGCACGGACTCAATGGTCCGAATGGCCTCCTTCTGTGCCGTTATGACTCTTGAGGGGAGAGGGAAATAGCCATAAATGAATTCGGTGTCCTGACTTCTGTCATGGAGGGACACGTCTAGTAATCTGTGAGCAAGTGTTTTTAACCCTTTCTCCTTTTGTCTTTCTAATACCTTTTCACTGTTGGCCAATATTTATCCCTCAATCAACATCACTAAAACAGATTATCTGGTCATTATCACATTCCTGTTTGTGGGAGCTTGCTGTGCGCAAATTGGCTGCTGCGTTTCCTACATTACAACAGTGACTACACTTCAAAAGTACTTCATTGGTCGTAAAGCGCTTTGGGACGTCCTGAGGTCGTGAAGTGAAAATGCAAGTCATTGTTTCTTTTTCTTTAAATTGTCTTGCTAATCTCTTTCTAGTTCCGGTGCCGACGCTACTCTTGGAACGTTACCCTGCCTTTTCCCTTTACAGATGCTGACAGTCCTACTGTGTATTTGCAGATTTTTCCTTTTGTCCCTACGCTGTCTGATTACACAGACTGAGCACTGAAACACGTTTTGCTGTTGTCTATTAAGAGTTGTTTTGAAGTAGAAGAGGTTCTGTAATCTGCTGGGTGGATACTGTAGGATATATGCCGGTTGGCCTTGCTCACCTGTATCTATCTTGAACCCATTTACATGGTGGGGCAGATTCCCAAACAACAGCTGGTCGTGATTCACCACTTTTGTTTTGTTGCACTTGACTTTCCTCGATAGCTGGAGGAGGTCGATACAGGGCCAGCAATCTGAAAACTGTGTTACCCGGCTGTGTACACAGGCTGGAGAGCTCAGCTCACCTCCAGCCAGATAAATGGCACGGCTGCTCTCCTCGAGAGTCACCTGCAGAAACGGTTAAGGGAATGGAAAAAGTTAATCCAGAGCATGCAATTCAATTCAACTGTAAGAGTAGTACAAGAGGACACAGGTTCAAAGTAGTAAATGGTAAATTAGGACTGATGTCAGGAAGGACTTCATGCAACGAGTGATCCAACATTGGAGCAAATTTGCAGATAGAGGAGTGGAGGCCAAAAACCTCTGGTATCAATTAGGGAATAAGTAGATGCTGCAATGAGGAGACTGGAGTCTTTCCGGATGGATGGATAAAGATGGACCAAATGGCCACCTTTATCCATAATTATCTTGTAACAACTGTATATGGGTCACAGTGCTGCCTTATTTACCTGACAGCACTGCAGCCAGTAATCTAGTGGGGACATAAGAACATAAGACGTAGGAGCAGGAGTAGGTCATTTGGCCCCTCGAGCCTGCTCCGCCATTCAATAAGATCATGGCTGATCTGATCTTGGCGTCAACTCCACTTCCCTGCCCGCTCCCCATAACCCTTGACTTCCTTATCGTTGAGAAATCTGTCTATCTCCACCTTAAATATATTCAATGACCCAGCCTCCACAGCTCTCTGGGGAAGAGAATTCCAAAGATTCATGACCCTCTGAGAGATGAAATTCCTCCTCATTTCCGATTTAAAAAGGGTTTCCCCTTATTCTGAAATTATGCCCCCTAGTTCTAGATTCCCCCACGAGGGGAAACATCCCCTCTACATCTTCCCTGTCAAGCCCCTTCAGAATCTTATATGTTTCAATAAGATCCCCTCTCATTCTTCTAAACTCCAATGAGTATAGGCTCAACCTTTCTTCATAAGACAACCCCTTCATCTCCGGAATCAACCTCGTGAACCTTCCCTGAACTGCCTCCAATGCAAGTATATCCTTCCTTAAATAAAGAGACCAAAACTGTACGCAGTACTCCAGGTGTGGTCTCACCAACGCCCTGTACAGCTGTAACAGGACTTCCCTACTTTTATACTCCATTCCCTTTGCAATAAAGGCCAACATGCCATTTGCCTTCCTAATTACTTGTTGTACCTGCATGCTAACTTTTTGTGATTCATGTACAAGGACCCCCAAATCTCTCTGTACCTCAGCATTTTGTAATCTCTCCCCATTTAAAAAATAATTTGCTTTTTTATTTTTCCTACCAAAGTGGATAACCTCGCATTTTCCCACATTATACTCCATCTGCCAGATTTTTGCCCACTCACTTAGCCTATCTATATCCCTTTGGAGATTCTTTGCATTCTCCACACAATTTGTTTTCCCACCTATCTTTGTATCATCAGCAAATTTGGCTACATTACACTCAGTCCCTTCATCCAAGTCATTAACATAGATTGTAAATAGTTGAGGCCCCAGCACTGATCCCTGCGGCACCCCACTAGTTACAGTTTGCCAACCTGAAAATGACCCATTTATCCCGACTTTCTGTTAGTTAGCCAATCCTCTATCCATGCTAATATATTGGCCCAAAAATTAGTGCCGCTACGCGAGAGTACGCACTGCGTACTCTCGCGTATTCTGTCTCCAATTGCCGGTTTTCTGCATGCACTGCGCATGCGCTGAAAACCGGCACTTGGTCAATGGAAAAGGGGGCAGGTCCTAGGTGAACCGCGTGCGCGCACGCTGTGCACTTAGTGGTTTCAACGCGCAGGTAAGTACGGAAGATTCTACACACAAAAAAAGGAGTAAGACCCACTTTTAACAAGGTAAGTAGTGAATTAAGTTATTTTGAATTTTTTTTTAACAGGTATATCTTTTTTAGAGACTTTAAAGACAGGTAAGTTTATTTTTATAACTTTTTAAAAGATTTTAAATTTTTTCAAAAATTTAATTTTTTATTTAAAATGGTTAATTTATTTAACTATACTTATTTTATTAATGTGATGGTTTTTTAAAAAAATTTAATTGAGGTTTAGCGGTTCTTTTGGGGGGCTATAGTATTCATAACTTTCACAGCACTTATGTGAAAGTTATGAATGGAAGATGGTGTGCTGCCATTGGCTCTAACTGAGTCACGTGATCCCACAGCTCGCACGAATTAACTACGCCGGTGGGATACGCAAGCCCAGCACAGCAGCTGTCCAGAACATCAAGTTCGTGCGAGCTGGAACTGAAAAAGCCAACGCGGAGTGAGAGATCGCGGGGAGGCCTTACCCTCGCACGAAGGCTTCCTCGCGAATTTTTGGGCCATTACCTCCAACCCCGTGAGCTCTTATCTTGTGTAGTAACATTTTATGTGGCACCTTATCGAATGCCTTCTGGAAATCCAAATACACGACATCTACTGGTTCCCCTTTATCCACCCTGCTCATTACATCCTCAAAGAATTCCAGCAAATTTGTCAAACATGATTTCCCTTTCATAAAACCATGCTGCCTCTGCTTGACTATATTATGACTTTCTAAATGTCCTGCTATCACTTCCTGAATGATGGACTCCAGCATTTTCCCAATGACAGATGTTAGACTAACTGGTCGATAGTTGCCTGCTTTCTGTCTCCCTCCTTTCTTGAATAGGGGCGTTACATTTGCGGTTTTCCAATCCGCTGGGACCGCTCCAGAATCCAGGGAATTTTGGTAGATTACAACCAGTGCATCCACTATCTCTGCAGCCACCTCTTTTGAGACTCTCCGATGCAGGCCATCGGGTCATGGGGACTTGTCCACCTTTAGTCCCATTAGTTTGCCTAGTACTTTCTCTGTAGTGATAGTGATTGTTTTAAGTTCCCCCCTCCACCCCAATAGCCCCTTGATTATCTATTATTGGGATGCTTTTAGTGTCTTCTACCATGAAGACCGATACAAAATATTTGTTCAAAGTCGCCGCCATTTCCCTGTTTCCCATTATTAATTCCCCAGACTCATCCTCTAGGGGACGAACGTTTACTTTAGCTACTCTCTTCCTTTTTATATACCTGTAGAAGCACATACTGTCTGTTTTTATATTTCTTGCTAGCTTACTCTCATAAGCTATCTTCTCTCTCTTTATCATTTTTTTAGTCGTCCTTTGCTGGTTTTTAAAAATTTCCCAATCCTCTGGCCTTTCACTATTCTTCGCAACATTGTTTGCTTTTGTTTTCAATTTGATACCATCCTTTACTTCCTTAGTTAGCCACGGATGGTTCATCCTTCTCTTAGAGTCTTTCTATCTCACTGTAATATACCTTTGCTGAGAGTTATGAAATATCTCCTTAAATGTTTGCCACTGCTTTTCTACAGTCTTGCCCTGTAATATATTTTCCCAGTCCACTTTAACCAAGTCTGCCTTCATACCTTTGTAATTACCTTTGTTTAAGTTCAGGACACTAGTTTGAGACCTAGCTTTCTCACCCTCAAACTGAATTTGAAATTCTACCATGCTATGATCACTCTTCCCAAGAGGATCCTTCACTTCGAGATCATTAATTAATCCAGCCTCGTTACACATTACCAGATCTAAAATAGTCGTCTTCCTGGTTGGTTTCACAACGTATTGTTCCAAGAAACCATTCCGTATACAATCTAAGAACTCTTCCTCAAGTCTACCTTTGCCAATTTGCTTTGTCCAATCAATATGAAGATTAAAATCTCCCATGATTATAGCCGTACCTTTCTTACAAGCCTCTATTATTAATTTATTCTCTATCCTACAGTGTAGCTACTGTTTGGGGGCCTGTAGACCACTCCCACCAGTGACTTTTTATCCTTATTATTTCTTATCTCCACCCAAAATGATTCTACGTCTTGATCTTCTAGGCCAATATCATTTCTCATTACTGCACTGATCTCATCCCTTATTAACATCTTTTTCCTTTCTGCCTATCCTTACGAAATGGCAAATACCCCTGAATATAGGACATGAGAGCATTCTAAGTGTTCGCTGTGACTCAGTGGGTAGCACTCTCACCTCTGAGTCAGAAGGTAGTAGATACAAGCCCCACTCCGGAGACTTGAGCACAAAATCTAGGCTGACACTCCCAGGGCAGTACTGAGGGAGTGCTGCACTGTCGGAAGTGCCGTCTTTCAGATGAGGTGTTAAACCGAGGCCCCGTCTGCCCTCAGGTGAACATAAAAAATCCAATGGCCGCTTTTTCGAAGAGCAGGGGAGTTCTCCCCAGTGTCCTGGGCCAATATATATCCTTCATCCAACATCACTAAAAGACATTATTTGGTCATTATCACGTTGCTGTTTGTGGGAGCTTGCTGTGTGCAAATTGGCTGCCGTGTTTCCTACATTACAACACTTCAAAAGTACTTAATTTTACTCTTCCAGAGAAAATCCCCCCATGTCTGTATTTGAAAGGCTGCATTATTTTCACATAGAATAAAAACAGTTATTTGTATAGCGTCAGCTGTGGCTCAGTTGGTAGCATCCTCACCTCTGAGTCAGAAGGTTGTGGGTTCAAGTCTTACTCCAGAGACTTGAGCACAAATAAATCCAGGCTGACACTGCAGTGCAGTACTGAGGGAGTGCTGCACTGTTGAAGGTGTGCTGTCTTTCGGATGAGATGTTAAACCGAGGTCCCATCTTCGCTCTCAGGTGGATGTAAAAGATCCCTTGCTGTGTTTCCTACATTACAACAGTGACTACACTTCAAAAAGTGCTTCATTGGCTGTAAAGCGCTTTGGGCAGTCCGGTGGTCGTGAAAGGCACTATAGAAATGCAAATCTTTCTTTTACCCGAGCATGGTCTTGTCTGAATTGTAGCGATGCACAACAAGGTAAGGTAATAATTTATGTATTATTTTACAACTGAAGCAACTAACAAGGAGGGGTTGGACGGGGATCTCAATTCTTAAATTGCGGTGGAATTTTTTTTTAATTCAATCTTTTCAATATTGTTTATAATGTTGGAATGGAATGCGCTGCCTGAGGGGGTGGTGGAAGCAAATTCAATAGTAACTTTCAAAAGAGAATTGGATAAATACTTGAAAAAGGAAGATTTGCAGAGCTATAGGGAAAGAGCAGGGGAGTGGGACTAATTGGATAGACCTTTCAAAGAGCCGGCACAGGCACAATGGGCCAAATGGCCTCCTTCTGTATTCTATGGTTCCACTGGCTCTGACGATGTGATTATTTCAGTCAGGGTCAGTTCTTGAAGCAGCCTGGAGGTCACTGCATTTATCTGTTTGTCTTTTCACTTCGGTCTCTGAATATTCATAATTTTGTGATCAAAAGCAATCCTAAATAATTGATACCGTGCACGGTTGGTAAGACCGTCCCTTAGGAACATTGGACCTTTAAAGGAGATGGTACATGTAGGTGTTTCAGTATAAACTATTCCAATCATCTAGGTTACTTCTTTAAATAAAACCTTCCTTGTATGGGGTATTTGAATTGTTAGTTTATTTCCCTCCCCCATGGAGCCCCCCCCCATTTGGGGTTTCCGCATTCAGCAGGGACCTGCTTAGCTGACATCTGACAGCTACAGGACCCACCGCGGAGTGACACAGGAGTGGAAAAGGCCATTAGGCCCAAATAGCACATACCTTTTTGATTGATCTCCATCTGCCTTCCCACCATATCTCTAGTCTTAACCTCATCGCTCTCCAGAAACACATCTGGTTTTGTCTTGAGCCCATTTGTACTACATTCAAGCCCACATCCGTACAATGTGCACTTTTTCAGAATTCTGATTCTTTTCACGTTAACTCGTTGTCGAATCATGTGCTGATTAAAGCCTCCGTAAACTTGAGGTCATCCAAAACACTGCTGCCCGTGTCCTAACTCGTACCCCTGTGCTCGCTGACCTACATTGACTCCTGGTTAAACAACGCCTCAATTTTAAAATTCTCATCCATGTTTTCAAATCCCTCCATGGCCTTGCCCCTTCCTATCTCTGTAATCTCCTTCAATCCCACAACCCCCCCCCCCGAGATATCTGCGCTCCTCTAATTCTGGTCTCTTGCACATCCCCGATTTTAATCGCTCCACCATTGGCGGCCATGCCTTCAGCTGCCTGGGCCCTAAGCTCTGGAATTCCCTCCCTAAACCCCTCTACCAGCAAAGGACGACTAAAAAAATAATAAGAGAGAGAAGATAGCTTATGAGAATAAGCTAGCAAGAAATATAAAAACAGATAGTAAGTGCTTCTACAGGTATATAAAAAGGAAGAGAGTAGCTAAAGTAAACGTTGGTCCCCTAGAGGATGAGTCTGGGGAATTAATAATGGGAAACAGGGAAATGGCGGAGACTTTGAACAAATATTTTGTATCGGTCTTCACGGTAGAAGACACTAAAAGCATCCCAATAATGGATAATCAAGGGGCTATTGGGGTGGGGGGGGGGGTGGGTGGAACTTAAAACAATTACTATCACTAGAGAAAAAGTACTAGGCAAACTAATGGGACTAAAGGTGGACAGGTCCCCTGGACCCGATGGCCTGCATCCTAGGGTCTTAAAAGAGGTGGCTGCAGAGATAGTGGATGCATTGGTTGTAATCTACCAAAATTCCCTGGATTCTGGAGCGGTCCCAGCGGATTGGAAAACCGCAAATGTAACACCCCTATTTAAGAAAGGAGGGAGACAGAAAGCAGGCAACTATCGACCAGTTAGCCTAACATCTGTCATTGGGAAAATGCTGGAGTCCATCATTAAGGAAGTGGTAGCAGGACATTTAGAAAATCATAATATAGTCAAGCAGATTCAGCATGGTTTTATGAAAGGGAAATCATGTTTGACAAATTTGCTGGAGTTCTTTGAGGATGTAACGAGCAGGGTGGATAAAGGGGAACCAGTAGATGTCGTGCATTTGGATTTCCAGAAGGTATTCGATAAGGTGCCACATAAAAGATTATTGCTCAAGATAAAAAATCACTGGATTGGGGGTAATATTCTGGCATGGGTGGAGGATTGGTTATCTAACAGAAAACAGAGAGTCGGGATAAATGGATCATTTCCAGGTTGGCAAACTGTAACTAGTGCTGGGGCCTCAACTATTTACAATCTATGTTAATGACTTGGATGAAGGGATTGAGTGTAATGTAGCCAAATTTGTTGCTGATACAAAGATAGGTGGGAAAGTAAATTGTGTGGAGAACGCAAAGAATCTCCAAAGGGATAAAGATAGGCTAAGTGAGTGGGCAGGAATCTGGCAGATGGAGTATAATGTGGGAAAATGCGAGGTACAGAGAGATCTAGGGGACCTTGTACATGAATCACAAAAAGTTAGCATGCAGGTACAGCAAGTAATTAGGAAGGCAAATGGTATGTTGGCCTTTATTGCAAAGGGGATGGAGTATAAAAGTAGGGAAGTTCTGCTACAACTGTACAGGGCGTTGGTGAGACCACACCTGGAGTACTGCGTACAGTTTTGGTCTCCTTATTTAAGGAAGGATATACTTGCATTGGAGACAGTTCAGAGAAGGTTCACGAGGTTGATTCTGGAGATTAAGGAGTTGTCTTATGAAGAAAGGTTGAGCAGGTTGGGCCTATGCTCATTGGAGTTTAGAAGAATGAGAGGGGTTCTTACTGAAACATATAAGATTCTGAAGGGGCTTGACAGGGTAGATGCAGAGAGGATGTTTCCCCTCGCGGGGGAATCTAGAACTAGGGGGCATAATTTCAGAAGAAGGAGGCACCCATTTAAATCGGAAATGAGGAGGAATTTCTTCTCTGAGGGTCGTGAATCTTTGGAATTCTCTTCCCCAGAGAACTGTGGAGGCTGGGTCATTGAATATATTTAAGGTGGAGATAGACAGATTTTTGAAAGGTAAGGGAGTCAAGGGTTATGGGGAGCGGGCAGGGAAGTGGAGTTGAGGCCAAGATCAGATCAGCCATGATTTTACTGAATGGTGGAGCAGGCTCGAGGGGCCAAATGGCCGACTCCTGCTCCTACGTCTTATGTTCTTTCTCTCCTCCTTTAAGATCCTCCTTAATATCTTCCTCTTTGACCAATCTTTTGGTCATCTGTCCTGATATCTCATTATGTGGCTCGGTGTCAAATTGTTTGATAACGCTCCTGTGACGTGCTTGGGATGTTTTACTACGTTAAAGGCGCTATATAAATGCAAGTTGTTGTGGTTTATAGCACATCCTCTTGCACTTATTTTCACCGCTTTCGGTAGGCTGTTTACTCACAAGTGCACAGATTCACGTTTCATCAGCCAACTGTCCCATGAGCACAAAATATTTCACAGTCAGAATTGATGACTGCAGATGTGTCCCTTTGAGATGTTGAGTCAGTGACAAGATAAACTGCGATAGATCCCTTGCGAAATGGTTGCTGACACAGCTACACTCCAATATAGATAAGGGTTGCCAACCCTTCAGATTTTCCTGGAGTCTCCAGGAATTAAAGATTAATCCCCAGGAAACTGCTGCAAGCAATCCGGGAGAAAAATCATTGGGGCATTAAAAAAAACATGGTTCATTTTCTTTCAACACTTTCAGCTATTAGTTCTAAAAATATTAGAGATGGGGGAAAAAGGCTGTTTGACTGACAGTCAAGAATCGTCCAGTCAGGAACGAAGAGTCTGTTCCCCTTCTGATTGGCTGTAGGAGGCGAGGATGGACGTGTCGGGCGACCAGTGGTGGTTGGAGGTGAGAGGTCAGGTGATGAAATCTCCAGGAATACATCCTCCAAGAGTTGGAAACCCTAAATGTAGATCATGCTAAATTTAAGAGTGTACAGACCAACAACTGCCTCTTTCAACTCCAGTTATTCAGACTGGAATAATATGTCATAGAGAACAATTTGCCTGAAAGAAAGACTTACATTTATATAGCGCCTTTCATGACCACTGGACGTCCCAAAGCACTTTACCACCAATGAAGTACTTTTTGAAGTATAGTCACTGTTGTAATGTATCAACTTTATCCGAATCCTCTTCATAATTGAATACCAATTAGATCACCTCAAAGTCTCTAATAAAATAAACAAGTCGAACTTCCTTAAGCTTTTCTTAAGTGGTAATCAAGTGACACGCCAGGATATCTTTCCGCTATCGCAGGAATCGGCACGGACCATTGGATTCCACCAACTTTTCTTTCTTTTTGTTTGTGCTCCACTCAGCACAATTATCCAGACTAAGGATCACAAAAAGGACTAAGTTTGATCGTAGGACTTTTGCCCACTCCCAGGACCAGTTTTAGATAGCGAAGCCTAACGTACCGAAGTGACACCTACTTCAGCTCCAACTGAAAGACAGTCAACCTTAGGGGACTGTAGCTGTGTCAGCTGGGCACGTGAAGCAGGGTCAGAAACTTGCACCAATGCAGCTGTGCTGCGCTGGCACTTTCTAAGGTTATGGAAGCTGCTGTTAACTCTCAAATTATCGACCACCATGACCGATCTGGCTTGATCCACAGAAGCAAGCCATTCGGCCCAACTGGTCCATGCTGGTGTTTATGCTCCATCTCATGCTATCAGCTTTCTCCCACCACTCTTCATCTCATGTTATCAGCATATCCTTCTATTCCTTTCTCACTCATGTGTTTTATCTAGCTTCCCCTTAAATGCTATTCACCTCAACCACGTCTTGTGGTAGCGAATTCAACCTTCTAACCACTCTCTGAGTAAAGACGTTTCGCCTGAATTCCCTATAGGATTTATTAATGACTATCTTATATTTATGGCCCTAGTTTTGGGGTCTCCCACAAGTGGAAACATTTTCGCTATGTCTACCCTATCAAACTCTTTAATAATCTCCACCCTCAGCCATCTCTTCTACAGAAAGTGTGGTTTTCTGCATGGCATCTCTGGAACTCTGCTCTTGCCAACTTTGGGTAATTCATTTGTCATTGCTTTGGACAAAATCTTGGACAGGGTCTGGTACTGTAGACATCTAAACAGGTTTCTGTCAGGTAGCCTTCCACCGCAGCTGCGTATGTGGCTCTCACAGTTTTCTCTCAAGTTGTTACCTGTGCATATAGTTTGATAAAAGTGTGCTTCACTGTGCCCCAGGGCAGGCTAGTTGGCCTGCCTGCCCATGTGAGAGAGGGCCCCATTTCATGTGGAGTAACTGAATGAAGGTTAAAGTATACTGGTCACTTGAGGTGTTGCAGTCCACACTTCATGCTCCCATAGTTTTCTCTGCCCTTTTAGGCTCGCGTGAAGTGTCAGCTCTGAGGGCTTCCTAAATTTAGGTGTTCTGGTCCATTTCTGCAGATAGTTATTTGATAATAAGATGGCCTTGATGTGTTTTTCATGTGTGCATATATAGTTCCCTTCCCCTTTCCCTTTAACCAGATGACATGCACTCAGGTGATCTTATTTTGAAGGTTGTGTTGGATCTTTGATCATCTGAGTAGACTTCAGTAACTGACACTTCTGACTGGACTGGTTCACAAATTGAAACCCGAAACCCAAACCTCGGGGCCCAAGGTTTTAGCAGGCCCAACTCGCAACTTGATTAAAGTTTCAGTTGGACTTCAATTTTTTAACGTTTATAGTTACTTCAATTTAATAAACTTTCAGTTACAACTTTTAACTGATCAGAGTTTTGTCAGCCTACTTACGCCTTTAGTTTTTGTATGCAGGTATAATACAGAGAAGTGTGAAGTGATTCATTTTTGTAGGAAGAATGAGAAGAGGCAATATAAACTAAATGGTACAATTTTAAAGGGGGTGCAGGAACAGAGAGACCTGGGGGTGTACGTACACAAATCTTTGAAGGTGGCAGAACAAGTTGAGAAGGCTGTTAAAAAAGCAAACGGGATCCTGGGCTTTATAAACAAATGAAAAGTCGCACAACACCAGGTTATAGTCCAACAGTTTTATTTAAAATTACAAGCTTTCGGAGCCCTGCTCCTTCTTCAGGTACAGGTACAGTGAGGGAATACAAATCGATTATTTATATATATATATATATATATATATATATATATATATATATATATATAATATATATATATTATATATATATATATATATATATATATATATATATAAACAATGTGTCTGCAGAGATACAATCTGTCAGGGAGGCATTACATCAAAGACACACCAGAGTACAGCTAAGACAATGAGGTGGGTCTCGGGGGGTCCAACGTGTCAAATGCTGCCGTCTGCAGTTAAGCTTTTAACTTTTTTTTAAAAACAGACAACGATGTCAAATGCTGCCGTCTGCAGTTAAGCTTTTAACTTTTTTTTAAAAACTGGAAAAACAGACAACGATGTCGAGTCACGTTCTGTAGCGTGACATGAACCCGAGATCCCGGTTGAGGCCGTCCTCATGGGTGCGGAACTTGGCTATCAGTTTCTGCTCGATGATTTTGCGTTGTCGTGTGTCTCGAAGGCCGCCTTGGAGAACGCTAACCCGCAGATCCGAGGCTGAATGTCCTTGACTGCTGAAGTGTTCCCCGACTGGGAGGTAACAATCCTGCCTGGCGATTGTTGCGTGGTGTCCGTTCATACATTGTCTCAGTGTCTGCATGGTCTCGCCGATGTACCATGCCGCGGTGCATTCTTTCCTGCAACGTATGAGGTAGACAACATTGGCCGAGTCACATGAGTATGTACCATGTACCTGGTGGGTAGTGTCCTCACGTGTGATGATGGTATCTGTGTTGATGATCTGGCATGTCTTGCAGAGGTTGCCGTGGCAGGGTTGTGTGGTGTCGTGGTCGCTGTTCTCCTGACAGCTGGGTAATTTGCTGCGAACGATGGTACTTTTGAGGTTAGGCGGCTGCTTGAAGGCGAGTAGTGGAGGCGTGGGGATGGCCTTAGCAAAGTGTTCGTCATCATCGATGACATGTTGAAGGCTGCGAAGAACATGGCGTAGTTTCTACTACGCCATGTTCTTCGCAGCCTTCAACATGTCATCGATGACGACGAACACCTTGCTAAGGCCATCCCCACGCCTCCATTACTCGCCTTCAAGCAGCCGCCTAACCTCAAAAGTACCATCGTTCGCAGCAAATTACCCAGCTGTCAGGAGAACAGCGACCACGACACCACACAACCCTGCCACGGCAACCTCTGCAAGACATGCCAGTTCATCAACACAGATACCATCATCACACGTGAGGACACTACCCACCAGGTACATGGTACATACTCATGTGACTCGGCCAATGTTGTCTACCTCATACGTTGCAGGAAAGAATGCACCGCGGCATGGTACATCGGCGAGACCATGCAGACACTGAGACAACGTATGAACGGACACCGCGCAACAATCGCCAGGCAGGATTGTTACCTCCCAGTCGGGGAACACTTCAGCAGTCAAGGACATTCAGCCTCGGATCTGCGGGTTAGCGTTCTCCAAGGCGGCCTTCGAGACACACGACAACGCAAAATCATCGAGCAGAAACTGATAGCCAAGTTCCGCACCCATGAGGACGGCCTCAACCGGGATCTCGGGTTCATGTCACGCTACAGAACGTGACTCGACATCGTTGTCTGTTTTTCCAGTTTTTAAAAAAAAGTTAAAAGCTTAACTGCAGACGGCAGCATTTGACATCGTTGTCTGTTTTTAAAAAAAGTTAAAAGCTTAACTGCAGACGGCAGCATTTGACACGTTGGACCCCCCGTGACCCACCTCATTGTCTTAGCTGTACTCTGATGTGTCTTTGATGCAATGCTTCCCTGACAGATTGTATCTCTGCAGACACATTGTTCTCTGTATGTATGTATGTATACTCTCTTTTAACCGGCACCCAAATAACCGGAAATCTCTCTTAACCGGCAAAAAACGGAAATCTCTCTTAACCGGCAAAATTCTTGAGTAGGTAACCGGGGTTTTCCTTCATCTCTCCTTTAAAAATAACTTTAAAAAAAACCCCGGGGCGTTTGCCTTGTATCGGAGAGTGTAGATTGGGAGGGGAATGTGCAGCCCGGGTAGGCAGCGGACACGACAGATGGTCAGCTGGCGGTCCCCGGGGAGACGGAGCTCCGAATGCAGGCGCATGTCAGTGTGTACGGGGCTCTCGTACGTTGGGAGATATAACTCACCGTTATCCGGACTTTTTGATTAACCGGCACCACGCCGGTCCCGTCGGTGCCGGTTAATAAAGAGTTTCCTGTATATATATATATATATACTGTGTAATCGATTTGAATTCCCTCACTGTACCTGTACCTGACGAAGGAGCAGAGCTCCGAAAGCTTGTAATTTTAAATAAAACTGTTGGACTATAACCTGGTGTTGTGCGACTTCTCATTTTTGTCCACCCCAGTCCAACACCGGCATCTCCGCATCATGACCTTTATAAACAGAGTATAGAGTACAAAAGCAAGGAAATCACTGGTTAGGCCCCAGCTGGAGTATTGTGTCCAATTCTGGGCACCACACTTTAGGAAGGATGTCAAGGCCTTGGAGAGGGTGCAGAGGAGATTTAATAAAATGGTACCAGGGATGAGGGACTTCAGTTACATGGAGAGACTGGAGGCAGCTGGGATTGTTCTCCTTAGAGCAGAGAAGGTTAAGAGCAGATTTGATAGAGGTGTTTAAAATCATGAAGGGTTTTGATAGAGTAAATAAGGAGAAACTGTTTCCAGTGGCAGATGGATCGGTAACCAGAGGACACAGATTTAAGATGATTGGCAAAGCTGCGAGTTGTTATGATCTGGAATGCGCTGCCTGAAAGGGCGGTTGAAGCAGATTCAATAGTAACTTTCAAAAGGGAATCAGATAAATACTTGAAGGGGGCAATTTGGGTAGCTCTTTCAAAGAGCCGGCACAGGAATGATGGGCCAAATAGCCCCCTTCTGTGCTGTATCATTCTACGATTCTATGAATAGCTGCCTTCTCTGTTTGTTTTGAAAAATGACTCTTGGATCTCATTGGCCCTTGCTAACTACTGGATTGATTATATCACATGGCTATCATCGTATGGTTAACACAACCAATCAGAAAAGAAGCTGGAATACCACATTCAGACAGATAAAAAATGTTTTAGTCCATAGATTTATATAATGTTGGCATTGAGAGTGCCCTCACCAATCTACCTGTCGCAGATGCATCTGTCCATGACAGTATTGGTAGCAGTGACCACCGCACAGTCATTGTGGAGACGAAGTCCCGTCTTCACACTGAGGACACCCTCCATCGTGTGTGTGGCACTACCACCGTGCTAAATGGAATAGATTCAGAACAGATCTAGCAGCTCAAAACTGGGCATCCATGAGGTGCTGTGGGCCATCAGCAGCAGCAGAATTGCATTCCACCATAATCTGTAACCTCATGGCCCGGCATATCCCTCACTCTACCATTACCACCAAGCCAGGGGACCAACCCTGGTTCAATAAGGAGGGTAGAAGAGCATTCCGGGAGCAGCACCAGGCGTACCTAAAAATGAGGTGCCAACCTGGGGAAGCTGCAACACAGGACTACATGCACGCTAAAAAGGGGAAGCAGCATTCTATAGAAAGGGCTAAGTGATCCCACAATCAGCGGATCACATCAAAGCTCTGCAGTCCTGCCACATCCAGTCATGCATGGTGATGGACCATTAAACAACTAACGGGAGGAGGAGGCTCCATGAATATCCCCATCCTTAATGATGGTGGAGCCCAGCACATGAGTGCAAAAGACAAGGCTGAAGCGTTTGCAACCATCTTCAGCCAGAAGTGCCGAGTGAATGATCCTTATCGGCCTACTCCCGAGGTCCCCACCATCACAGAAGCCAGTCTTCAGCCAATTCGATTCACTCCACATGATCTCAAGAAACGGCTGAGCGCACTGGATGCAGCAAAGGCTGTGGGCCCCGACAACATCCCAGCTGTCGTGCTGAAGACTTGTGCTCCAGAACTAGCCGCGCCTCTCGCCAAACTATTCCAGTACAGCTACAACACTGGCATCTATCCGATAATGTGGAAAACTGCCCAGGTATGTCCTGTCCACAAAAAGCAGGACAACTCCAACCCGGCCAATTACCGCCCCATCAGTCTACTCTCAATCATCAGCAAAGTGATGGAAGGTGTTATCGACAGTGCTATCAAGCGGCACTTACTCACCAATAACCTGCTCACCGATGCCCAGTTTGGGTTCCGCCAAGACCACTCGGCTCCCGAACTCATTACAGCCTTGGTCCAAACATGGACAAAGAACTGAATTCCAGAGGTGAGATGAGAGTGACTGCCCTTGACATCAAGGCAGCATTTGACCAAGTGTGGCATCAAGGAGCCCTAGTAAAACTGAAGTCAATGGGAATCGGTGGGGTGGGGAACTCTCCACTGGCTGGAGTCATACCTAGCACAAAGGAAGATGGTTTTGGTGGTCAGTCATCACAGCCCCAGGACATTGCTGCAGGAGTTCCTCAGGGCAGTGTCCCAGCCATCTTCATCTGCTTCATCAAAGACCTTCCCTCCAACATAAGGTCAGAAATGGGGATGTTCGCTGATGACTGCACAGTGTTCAGCGCCATTCACAACTTCTCAGATAATGAAACAGTCCATGCCCGCATACAACAAGACCTGGATGACATTCCGGCTTGGTCTGATAAGTGGCAGGTAACATTCGCGCCACACCAGTGCCAGGCAATGGCTATCTCCAACAAGCGAGAGTCTAACCACCGCCCCTTGACATTCAACGGCATTACCATTGCCGAATCCCCCACCATCAACATCCTGGGGGGTCACCATTGACCAGAAACTTAATTGGACCAGCCACAAATACTGTGGCAACAAGAGCAGGTCAGAGGCTGGGTATTCTGCGGCGAGTGTCTCACCTCCTGACTCCCCAAAGCCTTTCCACCATCTACAAGGCACAAGTAAGGAGTGTGATGGAATACTCTCCACTTGCCTGGATGAGTGCAGCTCCAACAACACTCAAGAAGCTCGACACCATCCAGGACAAAGCAGCCCGCTTGATTGGCACCCCATCCACCACCTTAAACATTCACTCCCTCCACCACCGGCGTACCGTGGCTGCAGTGTGTACCATCTACAAGATGCACTGCAGCAACTCGCCAAGGCTTCTTCGTCAGCACCTCCCAAACCCACGACCTCTTCCACCTAGAAGGACAAGGGCAGCAGGCGCATGGAACACCACCACCTCCAAGCTCCCCTCCAAGTCACACACCATCCTGACTTAGGAGTATATCACCGATCCTTCATCGTCGCTGGGTCAAAATCCTGGAACTCCCTCCCTAACAGCACTGTGGGAGCACCTTCACCACACGGACTGCACCGGTTCAAGAAGGTGGCCCACCACCACCTTCCCGAGGGCAACTAGGGATGGGCAATAAATGCTGGTCTTGCCAGTGACGCCCACATCTCATAAACAAATTTAAAAAAAATATGATTGAGAGGGCGCTCTATATCATTGAAGGCACCAAAGAGCAAACTAGAGGTAAAAACATCATTCACTCTGTGAAACTCCGTCTCCCAAGTGGCTGTGATTTGGAATCAGGAATGAAATGGATTTGGGGCAGTCGAATGTTCCTTGTATTTAGAGGCCAATCTCTGCTGTTGCGGCTGGTGCTGTCAATTGTAAAACACCTTCTAATATTGTGGCTCCCTGGTCACAATGGGGCTTATGGAACCCTTAACAATAATTCATGGAAGAATTCAGTGTTATTCAACCCAGTACTGAAGGCGTACTTCGAGAAATCCACAACTACAATTGAAATATCAGTTTCACAAATTACTGTTTCAAATCTATAAAAATTGACGTGATGTGAGCAGGCTTTTAATTTTTGAGACTTTATTGTTAGGCAGAGATCTCGAGCGTTTGAGCGATGGGCAAAGGGAGATCATGTCAGAGTAAGGAGTGGCATGGAGCCATGTGGGAATTATTTAGCTCAGCTCCATTAGAACCAGAATCGTGGATCTCAGCTGCGTTGTGTTTAGTGTGCCCACATAATTAGGAGCAAACATTCAGTCGCGTGTCCGCCCCAGTTCTCTGCCTGTACTATAACAGAATGCACCATAGCGAACAGTAGACCACTGACCAGGAAGGGCTTCACGAGCCACTTGTGACTCTGATTTCATAGCTTTAGGCTTTTGTTGAATAAACGTCATCCTGCTGTGTTCTGGATCGTTAACACTTCATAATTTCCTCTTTTTAAAAGAAAAGCTAAATTGTGATTTTTTTTTTGTTGCTCCTTTTATCTCTCCATTTAAACAGTGCAGCATTTCTCATTCCAGTATTTATAGCTCCGTATGCTCACTCACTTGGGCCTCTTGAGTTCGAATGAATGACGTCTTTTACGGTTTAAAAAAGATCCTGTTTTGGTTAGATGACATTGCCGAGAAATGAAGACATCTCGGAAAGGCCACACCTACTGACGTCAAACTCATTTAGGTAATAAAACCAATGTCACCAGGGGCTGTCCATGCATGGGAACTATCTGTCCCTCGGAACATTAACGCAGGAGGATGTTGTCATGGAAACTCAGGACACCTGACTGAACGAGCAGAGAGATAAGTGGCAAAGGCAGTCGCACAATGAAATGGAGAAAAAATGTGAATAATGCAACACCATTAACTGCCGCTGTTTAGTTCCCTGTCGAGGGCTTTCACTTCTTTTTTTAATATATCCATTATTAAAAATGTATCCGTTTTATTTCTTTATGGTACATAGAGCAGCATGGGTTAGGAAACTGCAACTGGGGAGAATAGTAATAACAAACCTATTCTCTCCTCTAAAAAGGAACTAAAACTGAAGAAAAGAAGAACCCTCGAGCCAAACCAGCTAACCCCTTGAGCTCAACAGGTAATAACATCAAGAGGGGTTTGAATTTCCTCTGGTACATCATTGGTTAACGCGTTTGCATTTAATTCCTTCACGTTCTGTTTCAACACGGTTTATTTTTAAACGGATTAACACCCACGGTAAAATAATGCACAAAGGAATTTTATACGTGCAGCTCAACTGGTGCAGTACCATAGGAAATGAAAGCCCCAGGAATTTTGGCCAAGCCCATAGCCTCAGCAGGTAACCTCAATCGAAGTTCTAGCTAACCTCATGCACTTGGCAGGTAATAACCCAGCCAATGTGTCATATGGGGTTTTTCTGTTTTGAGTAGGTAAGATGACTTTGGTTGCAAACCAACTGAAGAACTTAGTAAAATGTGCACACTTTTCTTCCATGCAGTTGTGCGTACAGTGGTGCTTACTAGCTGACGCTGATTCGGTTATCTAATTCCCTTGATAATGGTCAGTTTCAGGACCTTCATCGTGTCCCATATCTCATTCCTGTTGCACACTTCCTTAGGATGCTCAGACCATGTTCAAAATGTGGTCTCTGATCTATTTCTCCAACTTTGTAACTTAGCCTTGTTTTGAGGCTTCATTAACACGTGAGCAGGATCTCTGAGGTCATGGACAGTTCGGAATAAACCGAGCAGAATTTTCAGTTCCGTCAGCAAGAAGATCACCTGAGCAAGCTCTTTAGTGTTCACATTGATCTATACTCTGTCAAGAACAGATGGAGCTCTGACATGCTTTAGTCAAAGGTTTATGAGATTTGTCGGCTGAAGATTCATGTTAACTATTGGTTTTAGTGGGAAACAAGACTTTAGCCAGTCAGGGTGTTTTTTCTCGATCCTGCACAGATCTTCCAAATCATTGTGATTGTGACTGCAGGAGTTTTGTAAAGAAGGAAGCTACCAGTAATTTTAAGATGCCATGGATAAATGAAGAGGTCTGAAACCAATTAAAATTGATGTAGAGGGTTTATGAGGACTATAAGATTAGTAATAAAAAACTAAAGAGGAATGAGAAAATAAGTAAAGAAGTTAAGAGCGGGATAAGGAAAGCCAAGAGGGAGTATGAGGAAAAAAGTTCAAAAAAATCAAAAGGAGCAGTGAAGTACTTCCCTTTCCGTAAAAATAGAATTGTTAAAAGCGGGGTGGTACGCGACAAGAGAGGATTGTCAAGTTGTAGATGATCATCAAAAAATGGCGGAGGTATTTAGTAAGTACTTCACCTCAGCCTTTACTAAGAGAAGAATATGAGAGGTGAATCCTAAAGAGGTTGAAAGCAAGATGAGCTATATTGTGACGGATAAAAGGAACTATTTAGATAAGTTAGTTAGACAAAGTGTTAGGGCCCAATCTGGGACCGGACTGGAGAGTGGTCAAGTTCCATTTTTTAAAAAGGGAGGCAGAGCTAATCCAGATAATTACAGGCCTGTTAGTTTAACATTTGGGGTAGGGGAGAATTTAGAGTCTTTAATTAAGGATGAATTTACCTAGAAGGACAAGGGCAGCAAGTGCATGGGAACACCACCACCTCCAAGTTCCCCTCCAAGTCACACACCATCCTGACTTAGAAGTATATCGCCGATCCTTCATCGTCGCTGGGTCAAAATCCTGGAACTCCCTCCCTAACAGCACTGTGGGAGTACCTTCACCACACGGACTGCAGCAGTTCAAGAAGGCGGCTCACCACCACCTTCTCGAGGGCAACTAGGGATGGGCAATAAATGCTGGCCTTGCCAGCGATGCCCAGATCCCATAAGTGAATTTAAAAAAAGTATCTAGCTGAATAGAAAATTGTTAGAAATAGCCAACACAGATTTCAAAAAGGACGTTTGTGCTTGACAAATCTCATAGAATTCTTTGAGGAGGTAACTGACATGGTGGATGGGGAAATGCTGTGGATGCACTGTACATGGATGTGAAAAATTGGGGGGTTTTCATTAGAATAACACAGGTTACAGGGCAATATCTCAGAAGTGTTTTAAAATGATGAAAGATGGTCAGAGTAAATAGAAGCAGACTGTTTCCAATCATCGAGGGGTCTAGAACGGGAAGTCATTGATACAAGATTAAATGCCAGAGATTTAGAAAAGAGAGGGCAGGAGAAACTTCTTCCCACAGAGAGTTGCAAGGCTGTGGAATTCACTCCCAGGGTTAGTGGTTGAGGCACAAACTATGTCAACATTCAACAATAGATTGGAGAGGTGGATGAAGGAAAAGGGTTGAAGGAATATGGAGACACAGTGGGTAAATGTGATTAGGACTATTTGCTTACATGGAGGGTGAACAACAACAACAACGTGTATTTATATAGCACCTTTAATGTAGTAAAACGTCCCAAGGTGCTTCACAGGAGCATTAAAAGACAAAAGATTTGACACCGAGCCACATAAGGAGAAATTAGGGCAGGTGATCAAAATCTTGGTCAAAGAAGTAGGTTTTAAGGAGTGTCTTAAAAGAGGAAAGAGAGGAGCGAGGCGGAGAGGTTTAGGCAGGGAATTCCAGAGCTTAGGGCCGAGGCAACAGAAGGCACGGCCACCAATGGCTGAGCGATTATAATCAGGGATGCTCAAGAGGGCAGAATTAGAGGAGCGCAGATATCTTGGGTGGGAGCTGGGGGATTGTGGGGCTGATGGAGATTACAGAGATAGGGAGGGGCCATGGAGGGATTTGAAAACAAGGATGAGAATTTTGAAATCGAGGCGTTGCTTAACTGGGAGCCAATGTAGGTCAGCGAGCACAGGGGTGATGGGTGAACGGAACTTGGTGCGAGTCAGGACATGGGCAGTCGAGTTTTGGATGACCTCAAGTTTACGTAGGGTGGAATGTGGGAGGCCAGCCAGGAGTGCGTTGGAATAGTCAAGTCTAGAGGTAACAAAAGCATGGATGAGGGTTTCAGCAGTGGATGAGCTGAGGCAAGGGCGGAGACGGGCGATGTTACGGAGGTGGAAATAGGCGGTCTTAGTTATGCTGCGGATATGTGGTCGGAAGCTCATTTCAGGATCAAATACGACACCAAGGTTGCGAACAGTGTAGTTCAGCCTCAGACAGATGTTAGGGAAAGGGATGGAGTCAGTTGCTAAGGAACGGAGTTTGTGGCGGGGACTGAAAACAATGGCTTTGGTCTTCCCAATATTTAATTGGAGAAAATTTCTGCTCATCCAGAACTGGATGTTGGACAAGCAGTCTTGACAATTTAGAGATCGTGGAGGGGTCGAGAGAAGTGGTAGTGAGGTAGAGCTGGGAGTCGTCAGCGTACATGTGGAAAGTGACGCTGTGTTTTCGGATGTTGTCACCAAGGAGCAACATGTAGATGAGAAATAGGAGGGGCCAAGGATAGATCCTTGGGGGACACCAGAGGTGATGATGCGGGAGTGGGAAGAGCAGCCATTGCAGGTGATTCTCTGGCTATGATTAGAATGATAAGAAAGGAACCAGGCGAGTGCCGTCCCACCCAGCTGGACGACGGTGGAGAGGCGTCGAAGGATGGAGTGGTCAACCGTGTCAAAGGCTGCAGACAAGTCAAGAAGGACGAGGAGGGATAGTTTACCTTTGTCACTGTCACAAAGGATGTAATTTGTGACTTCGATTAGAGCATTTTTGCTACTGTGGCAAGGGTGGCAACCTGATTGGAGGGATTCAAGCATGGAATTGCAAGAAAGATGGGCACGGATTTGGGAGGCGACAACACGTTCAAGGACTTTGGAGAGGAAAGGGAGGTTGGAGATGGGGCGGTAGTTTGCAGGGACAAAGGGGTCAAGGGTTGTTTTTTTGAGGAGAGGGGTGATGACAGCAGATTTGAGGGAGAGGGGGACAGTACCTGAGGGGAGAGAACTATTAACAATGTCAGCTAACATTGGAGCCAGAAAAGGAAGTTGGGTGGTCAGCATTTTAGTAGGAATAGGGTTGAGGGAGCAGGAAGTGGGTCTCATGGACAAGATGAGCGCGGAGTGGTCATGAGGGGAGATCAGAGAGAAACTGGAGAAAGATGAGAGTTCAGGGCTTAGGGCAGGGGGGAAACAGCATGGCCTGTTTCCTGTTGTAATTTCTATGTCTGTGCCAGCTCTTTGCTAGAGCAATCCAAAACTAATTCCACTGTCCTTCCCCCTCCCCATAGCTCTGTATCTTCCTTTGCTTCCAATCTGCATCTTATAGGGAGCTGTAAAAGATAGTTAACAAGATACAGAAAGTAAACCCGACAATACTTTGCTACACCAACACAGCAAGACTTGAGGGCACAGAGTCGGGGCTGTGAAGGGCACGTTTAGGATAAGCTGTTGGGAAGTTTTTTTTTTACACAGAGGGTGGTCAGCGGTTTAAATCTCTCTCTCATTCTCCCCTACTCTATCGTGCTCTCCCTCCCTTTTCTCTGTTCCCTACTCTCGCGCTCTCTCTCTCTCTCTCTCTCTCTGTCCCCTTCTCTCATTCTTCCCTTCCCTTGCAATCACTCTCACTCTCTTACTCTCTCACTTTCAGATAATTGGCAAAAGAACCAGATGGGTGATGAGGAGAAATGTTTTCATGCAGCAAGTTGTTGTGGTCTGGAACATGCTGCCTGAAAGGGCGGTGGAAGCAGATTCAATAGTAACTTTCAAAAGGGAATTGGATAAATACTTGCTTGGGGGAAAGAGCAGGCTAGTGGGACTAATTCTCAATAGCTCTTTCAAAGAGCTGACAGAGGCAGGATGGGCTGAATGGCCTCCTTCTGTGCCGTATGATCCTATACTTTCACTCACTGTTGCTTGTTCTCCCTCTCACTCACACGCATTCTCTCTCTCTCTCGCTCTCTACTACACACAAGGACCTATCACAAAGTCGATCATGAACACCCAGGATAATTTTCAACAGCAATTGAGCTCAATTGTAGCACTGCCACTCCAGCTACGTTAGGTAACTCGGAACAACTGTGGGTGGATCCTAGGACCGTCCTGGTCCGAATGGCTCAATTACTCATAATCGTTGCCAAGCCAGCAATTGGGAAGTTGGTAGAGGTAGTTAAAATTATGAAAGGCTTTGATAGGATCGATGTAGAGATGTTCCCACTTGCGGGCGAGACCAGAGCTTGGGGCTATAAATATAAGATGGTCACTAATAAATCCAATGGGGAATTCAGGAGAAATTTCTTTACCCAGAGAGTGGTTAGAATGTGGAACTCACTACCACAGGGAGTGGTTGAGGCGAATAGCATAGATGCAGTTAAGGGGAAGCTGGATAAACACATGAGGGAGAAAGGAATAGAAGGATTGGGTTAGATGAAGGGTGGGAGGAGGTTCGTGTGGAGCATAAACACCGGTACGGACCAGTTGGGCCGAATGTCCTGCTTCTGTGCTGTTAATACTTTGTAATATTTTGTAACCAATAGCACAAACCGTCACACTTCAACAAGTGACGGGTTCATCGTTTAGGCTGTATTTACACTACAACTTTAGCAGTTGTTGTGTTGCACTGACCCTAAAGATGTAGTGTAATTGTACCCTGAAGAAAATTTTGTCCATAGTTTGTCATTCTTTTTATTGTGTCTTTTCTTAGTTTAAATTAAGTTTTAAGTATAACACTAATGTAAAAACCAACATTGATTAGAGATCAGAGCT
This sequence comes from Squalus acanthias, assembly GCA_030390025.1. Taxonomy (NCBI): domain Eukaryota; kingdom Metazoa; phylum Chordata; class Chondrichthyes; order Squaliformes; family Squalidae; genus Squalus; species Squalus acanthias. Next base: position 1,870,195 of record CM059448.1, read on the forward strand.
ATGCCAAATCCCTTCAAAGGGACAAAACAACCTTAATCTGAGAACTTTTGATTGCAAAACTCGTCTGAACGTACCACGAGAAACAATCTTGGCAATCCAACTGAGGCAACGGCCCATCCGAATCCCAGGTGGCTCAGATGAGTTGATGGCGCTTCGACCTGGGTGTTTCCAGATTGCATTATTGGCCTAAAGCAGACACCTTGTATATTTACAGTATGTGTCAATCACCACATGTTGGCAATGCCTGCCTTCGAAGGGTTTTGTGTATAAAAAAAACCCCACACATTTTATATATTAGCAGTATAGCCTTGTCTGGCCATGAGGCATGGAGATAGAATACAGCTAGGTGGACATTTACCTATGCAAGTCCTGCAAAGAGTATTCTGGTGGTTTGCTGAAGAATCAGATTGCTATCTGTCTCTGAAAAAATATTTATTCATCCCAAGTTGTGAAAAGAAGGTTTCAACGGTTCTGATTTGAATGATTTGTTTATTTAACCCTCTGTGAACTGGCTTCAAACTGCCATATTTAAACTGATTTATTGTCTTGCTTATTCTGCTTTTGAAAATAGGTCTATTTGTGAATAAACCTGTTTAATAGTTTAATCTCTCACAAAAAGCGACTGGTGTGTTGAAAGCTGTCCTCCAACATGACGTGATGTATGCTGGAGTCCCACATTCTATCTCCTAGCAATAAAAAGGTTCAGTGTTCGCTCAGGACATGCTCTTCCAAACGACTTAGTGCATACACTCACATTTTGGTTTATAGGTCTTGAAGGCTTGCCTGTAGAAAAAAGTGAGCTTGTATCGTAACCATATTCTTGTAATACTTGTACTTTAGAAATTTGCAGGTCAGTATTTTATTTGGCTGTGGGAAATTGAACTCTCTGAGTATATTGAATGAACTACTAGCCACTGGTATCTGTAATTGTTGCCAGTGCAATATTCCGAGATGTGAAAAATCCTTTTGTGCTCAAAAACTCTTGCATTCGTTGAATAATACAATAATTTGAAATAAGCAAGCGTTATGGTTTCAGAATTAGTGCTGTGTGTAGTCAGCACTTTGTAGAAGTGTGAGTGAACCTATGTCAGCACCCTCCTGACCAGAAAAAGCACACACAAGTGACTTAATGTCTGTGCCCCTGGCTTAAGGTCACGTCTGAGATTCTGGTTTTGTGGTCACAGGTCATGCTAATGTCAAGTGGCTGACGAGCAGTATGATAATGGGTGGTTAAAATTAGACAAAGGAGGAAGTTGATGCTATTGTGGAAATGCTTTTCAGTTTCCTTTTTGCGACTAAAACCTTCTTTCAGAGTTGCTGCTTGTTCTTTTTACTGTTCCTCTCACGTGACATTGGTGGCACGTAGCGACTTTTCTGGTGCGTGCATTTGGACCACCTTGTGACAATCCCTGTGGCTTCTGATGCTTTCCCCAGCCCAGCCTCAGCTGCCCCCCTGGTAGCCTCAATGCTGTTTGACACGTTTCTCATGAGCCTTTTGGCATTTGACCAACAATGTGTTTTTTTTTCCCCCCTTTAATGTTCTGGTTTCCTCCCCAAAACACTAGGTAATAGCTGCTGACTGCAAGAGGGTCACAGTGCTAAAGTACTTCCTGGAAGCTCTCTGCGGCCAAGAAGAACCTCTGTTGGCATTCAAGGGTGGAAAGTATGTGTCAATGGCACCCATCCCAGACAGCCTGGGAAAGGAAGATGGAAGCCAGCAGGGAAAACAACTGGAGGATCAGGTACAGTACACCAGAGGGTTTTTTTTTTCATTCCATTTCCTGAAATTCCACTGCTGCTACGAGATCCACATGCTGTTTTCTATTTCACTTTTTAATGGATGATTTAATGGAGCTAACCTCGAAAAGGTCAAGGTTCAGGAGTAGGATAAAGTTTATAGCTGTGGCACTGATTTCACAGGGGGCCTCGCTTGGAGCACTGATACAGGAAGAGACAAACTCATTGGTTTGTGTGGAAAATTGAACAGCAGCCCACATCCTGATATGATTAGGGATTTTGCTGGTGTTCCTGCTTTTTCATATACTCCCTTAAAGCTGCACTATCCCCAGTTCTTTGTTCACTAAATTCTCTTCTCCCTCAGAATCAATTCATCACGCGGAAGCACGAGCTTGTGCATCCCTCACGTAGATCAGACAATGAGGAGCTGAGTCAGCTACTTCCCGCCACGGCCCTGTTTATTAACAGACTGAATAGACTACATAAACAAAATTCCTGACGGCCTTTGTGTGTTTCTCTTTTTGATGACATCTCAGGTTGATGGGCTGCCATGTTGGTTATCAGTGCTTATGATGGCTGTCAGCATTGCAGTAGCTAAGGACTAAAACCAGTGACCACCTCCTCTTTCCCTTCCCCACCCCCTCCCCCCCATGGATAAAAGCTTTTAGACTGTAATAAAATATATAATAATTGGATATGGTAATTTGAGGGAACATAGGAACAGGAGGAGGCCATTCAGCCCCTCAAGCCTGTTCCACCATTCAGTTAGATCCTGGCTGATCTGTACCTTAACTCCATTTACCCACCTTTGCTCCATATCCCTTGATAGCCTTACCCAACAAAAATCTATCAATCTCAGTCTTGAAATTTACAATTGAGCGTCCACAGCCTCCCTTACCTCCCACCACTGATTCTTGTGTTTACCACTGTGGATAATGGCAATGTTCGATAGCTGGTGAGCTCAATAAAAGGCCCCACGTATCAGAGAATCAGTTCCAATCTCATTGCAGATAAGATGCATGCTCCATGCCTCCGTGGTTGTGGATTTGTGTGTACCTCTGTTCAGCTCTCCAACCTGCCAGTTGATTATAATGGCCTGTATCTGCTCACTTCATGACTGGGTCGCTCCCTGTGTAATAATCTCGCTGTGTATGATCAGCCATATTAGCTTCCCCAAAAAATTGCACTTGAAATACGGCCTCCCCCATCTATTCTGTTCGGTGCCGTTCACGGAGTAACAGTAGGTTTGGTACAGTTTTTTTTTTAGTCGTTCATGAGATGTGGGCGTCGCTGGCAAGGCCAGCATTTATTGCCCATCCCTAATTGCCCTTGAGAAGGTGGTGGTGAGCTGCCTGCTTGAACCGCTGCAGTCCGTGTAGTGAAGGTACTCCCACAGTGCTGTTAGGGAGGGAGTTCCAGGATTTTGACCCAGCGATGATGAAGGATCGGCGGTATACTTCCAAGTCCGGATGGTGTGTGACTTGGAGGGGAACTTGAGGTGGTGGTGTTCCCATGCGCCTGCTGCCCTTGTCCTTCTAGATGGTAGAGGTCGCGGGTTTGGGAGGTGCTGCCGAAGAAGCCTTGGCGAGTTGCCGCAGTGCATCTTGTAGATGATACACACTGCCGCCACGGTATGTTTGGACCAAGGCTGTAATGAGGTCTGGAGCCGAGTGGTCCTGGCGGAAGTTCCCTCAGTGTCCCAGTACTACAGAGGGGGAAGATCAGCAGAGTTGCTGCTATTCATCACTATCCATGACCCATGCCGGGTGTGTGTGTGATGGGAGGAGCTGGCCGTTGAGGTAACTTGTGATCGAGTAGCCTGTTGGCTCTTGCTGTCTACGCTCAGACGTGTAGAATGGCCATGTGGGGAATGTATCGGAGACTGGCAGGTGCCTCTATAACTGCCCCAGCGAGAGTCAGTGCCTTAAAGATAAAATGGGGAGGGCACTAGTTCCAAAAGTTTGACGACCAGTTGCAAAGAGGAGACTGGAATGTACCACATTACCAAGGGAACATTCTTTTGTTTGGTGACTGTTGCCAGCAAATACTCATCATCTGATTCAAGTCCTCTGAGGATTTTACAATTAAACGAAATATATTAACAGAACTAAGGCAAGATGGCACAATTAGTAGTTGGCCGAAAGGTGCAGTGACAGTACCTGATCTCTGCCACAAGCCACAGTTGCTTGGCTAATGGCTCGCAGATCTACAGTACAGAAGGTCTCAAAACCACTCACTAAGGCAAGGATCGCCATGTGCTGCCAGAAAATGATGCAAGGAGCCAACATCTCTCAACTTTCTGGAGATGTCACTGTAGGAAAGAAAACCCATTTATTCTGAAAATCTCAGTTCCTTTTAGTTATAAAACAACGACAGCTGGCCCTCTCTAAAGGCCGAGCGCATCTACTCAGTGCGGCTACACGTCAAATCTTGAAAAGTCCTATTGGAGCGTGACACAGACTCTGGAAAGCTGCCTGAACTACCTGGTTCACCTCATCATGTAGGGATGGGACTCGATAGTCTGCCTCACCTTGCCAATTTTTAATTTTTAATTTTCTTCCCTGAAAGTGCTGGCTCTCACTGAGGTACAGGTTCCACAGGCACCGACTGCCCATTCTTGTGTGAGCCTTGACTGTAAGTATTGGTAGGCTATTTAACTGCGGAGAATATCACAACTCAGCCTTATCCTGTCCTTACCTGACATGGGCTTCCAGCAGGGCTCTGTGGACAGCAGTCGGGAGAGGGTATCCTCTCCTGGAACACTGAGGCTAGTTATCGCACTTCTGCCACCACACTAGCTCACTCAGCACAGACCAGCAATGGAACCTAGGACCCTCTTGGTATGTTCAGTTCCACACCGTGCAGTGCATTACCAACTAAGCAGGTTTTTCACTTTAATCCTTGTATCATCTTTCCAGCTCGTTTTGCTCTTGTGGAAATTTACCTGCATGTAGTATTCTTGAGCAGATGGAAGATAGTGTCTTCTGACACTAAGCTGCTGTCTGTGTGGCTGGCAGAAGACTCACCAACACCAACTGGTTCTCTTCTCCTTCCACTCAAAATAAAACATCTGATGAGTAGCAGTGTTCCAAGGTAATGAGCCAGATGCCAGTGTTAGCAGGGGACGTACGTGGCTGGCGGGTTCGGCACTGTACTGCATCGTGACTCAGAAGCTGTCAATGCTGCACATGTCCCCTAGTGAATATCGAACGGGCCCAACTGATGTGAAACTTGCAGAGTAAACTCAGTGCTCTGAGCCTGCTGGTACCTCTCCAGCCAAGGGTTTATACCGTCTGAATCCAATATCAACAGAGTATAAATGTGGCCTCGGGCAGACACCAGCAAGTCTGCCGTTCAGTTATTTAAGTTCAAACTCCTTTCCATACCACAATGTCTTAATAGTGGAATACTGCAGTAAACCCCCAAACCTAAATTACTAATGACAAATGCTTTAAATTCTGTCTAGTAATGAATCCCTGATTAAAATTATAGTGGTCAGAACTTTAAATGTCCCGATTATCTAACTTCTGTTTTATTGCTAATTTACATTGCTTCTCTCCCCTCCCCGCCCCGGGCCAGGCTCTCGGTGGACTGCTGATTTGATGAGGTCATGCGTTGTGCCTCAGCCTGCTCCTTGCATTATCTGGTCAGCACACGATGCACTGCTGTGGAGCACCTCAGACTGGGCCGTGCAGTTTAATGTGTAGACTCTGGTTTTTGATCCTTAACATTGGGTTTTAATGTGGGATTCCTTAGCGGTGAGAATTTTAAGCTGTTTATTTTTGAAGTATTACCTCCTCCTGATTATTGCTGAAGTCACAGAAATGTTAGCAGTTATCGAGAGCCATGTGGTGTAGTACTGAACAGTGCCGACTAGGAAGGTCCCAGGTTCGAATCCTGCTCTCTGCTGAGTTAGCTGATCTTAAGGAACAGCAGTGGGGACACTAAAATCGGCCTCGTCGCTCCTGAGAGCAAAATCAGCCCAAGTTCCTACTCCTGATTGCTATCATTTCCCCTTGCTGGGCAGTGTTTGAGTGCTGGGTGAGGACTCGGCTGTGAAGACTCTGCTCCGAAGCAAAAAAGATAGGCAACATTCACTGTCTACGCTTCACAAAAAAAGCTTTTCTACTTATGAAATGAAGGGTATGACAATCAAGTCCTGGCATTTCACACAGGCAAGCTGCGTTGCATAGAGCCAGGTGAGGTACTCGGAAGCAGTTCCTCAAGCCTGTGGTGCCAACCAGTGGTGGGGTGACAGTGGAGCAGATGTGACCTCCTTCCCTTGCGAGCGCGGTGCCTGCCATTTGTGTCGTTGGTTAGATGCCCAATCGTGCAGCTTTGCCTCCCTGGCCAGAGGTGGACTATGACGGGGCAGGGCTGTGCCCTGAAGTCTGCCTAACAGTATGATATAGAACTTATGGAAGTTATCCAACAGGCAAGGCATGTTCAAATATCAGTCAGTATTACAATTTGAATTTAGAAATCTGCTGGGTTTGGAGTTCACTAGAGCTACCAGACTGCCTTGGTAATCCATGTTTATCTAGATTTCTGGCAGCTTCTATTCTTATCAAGGCATTATTAATCAGCGAGGCATGAATATGACATGGCTTGGGTCTGTGTTCCTGAACTTTTGTTTAATGTATGGGGCTGAATATTGAAGATGGCAGCGCCTTGCTGTATCTTGTTAGTAGCAGTCTCATTTTTCACTGTTCCTCACTTCAATTCTGTTGCCAACCATTTGTGCACAGGAAGAAGATGTCATCATTGAAGAATACGAGGGACAAGACTCTGAGCCCGAAGGCAGCGGCGGGGAAGATGATATAAAGGAGCTGAGGGCAAAAAAGCAAGCGCTGACTAAAAGATTTGCTGAGCAGCAGCGCAGACAGGAAAAGATCCAGGTACCCAAGGCTCTACACTGGGAAAAGAACTTTCCATCTTTTTTTTTCTTTTTTGTCAGCCTTGAATAGGAGCCAGAAGCATCTGTCTAGCCATATGCTTCAAACTCTTGTGCTATGCAGGGCTGGTTATAAAATAGGCAAACCAAAGACCCTTTTGGGAAAATGCACATGTGTGCCCTCGAGGCTTTGGCTTTGGTCCTGAACAGACTCGAGTTATTTTTCCAAACCCAGCTTAACCTTTTAAAAGTAAGATAAATGTTTTAAAATGTTAATATCAACAGCGTCGGATGCTTTCTCCTCGATTTATCCATTCAGAAAAAACATGTTTGCAGACGGCTTCTCCCAAAGACTCATTTATTAAAGTTAGTTTTATGTTTTTTCACTTCTAACTCCCTGCTCAGGACCCAGCGTCTCGTATTAAAATCATTAAAATCAATCACTGACTTTGTTAACCTGTGCACCAGCTAGAACTGATTTCGTATTTTTGAAAGGATTAGTTCCAGCTTTAGTTCCATTAACTCTTTAAGTGCTGAAATTTCACTCCCATCACATTACAACCAAGCTCTCTGCTACGTTTCCTTTATGTAATTCATTACGCACAGATCTTAACCACAAGGCCATGGCCCCCGGAGCTCTCAGGTAAGATTGCTGGGAGGGAGGGGGGCGGGGTAGAGTTCCTTGAAACGTTATTGTGTTTTGTCCTTGCATCCCTGTGTCATCTTGACAGCAGGGAACCACTCAAATTCAGGATATTCAGACATTCATTCTTTCGAGTCCTGATTATGCACATCTCAGTGGGACAGTTTGCAGTGTTACCAGTTTCTCTAGCATGTGACTTTAATATGGGGGTGTGGTTATTGACTAAGGAAATCACAAACTAAGTGTAACTTGAAGAGTAGCTACTTCACACTTTGGAATTAAGTTTCAAATAGACTGTTACCAGCACAGTGAATGAGAACTCTGTCAAAACCATCAAAAAGGAAATGGACAGATTCCTAATTTAACAGTGAGTTGAGGGGTATGTGCAGGGGTAAGAGGGAGATGACAGCCAGGCAGGGCCAGTATTAGACCCAAACAACAGCATGGGTGAGATGGGCTGATGAGTCTTGTCTTGTTTCCATCTCATGTTATTCTCAAGGGGAGCCCTGGCTCAGCATTTCCAGCTGGAAGACTGGGTTACCGGCCCAGGGCTTTCCACCACCTGGACTCAATGGCCCGTATTTTCCGATCGCAGGCCTCCCGCGGGCGGAGACCTGCGATCTGGAAAAAATCTGCGCCCTTACCTGAGGGCTCCCGGGACACACGCTTCCGCTCCTGGGCCTCACCAAACTTGAAGTGCGCAGGGCCCACGTATCCCAGAGGCACAGGCAGTTCGCAGCGTCCCTGGGATCATGTGGGCCATGGGGAGCCAATCACAGAAGGGAATCTCCCTTCATACATTTGACAGGAAGACCTGTCAAATATATGAATGGAGATCAATGAAAAAACATAGTAAAACTTTAAATAAATTTTAAAAATCACATTTTTAAAATGACTTGAAATTACAATAAATTAAGTATTTTAAACAAAAATTTAATTTTTTGAAAAAAATAATTAAAGTATTTTACGGGGCTAAAAATAAACTTAACTTTTTTAAAAAATATTTTAAAATGATAAATCAGTGGAAAAAAATGTTTTTTTTTACATTTTTCAACTCTTATCCTAGTAAAAGCAGGCCTTACGCCTGCTTTTACCAGGCGTAAGAATTGTAAGGGTTTTCTGCGGGCGGAGGGTCTCCAAAAAACGGAACTATCCGCCCGCAGAGGCCCTTCTACAGTGCAGCCGGAGGATCTGTCAAGACCATTCTTGGCAGATCGGAAATGCCAGTTTTCAGCGCATGCGCTGTGCATGCCTGAAACCGGCATTTCCAATGTCCCTACGGGTGGGTACACAGCGCGTACACACCCGTGGGGATCGGAATATCCGGGCCAATGTGTTTGGAGTCTAATCTCAGGGCCGTCCATTCCTTGAACTCCGTTGCCTTGGCCGGCTGCTTGACACCCACTCGCTCACTTGCATTACATTGCAACAGTGACTACACTTCAAAAAAGATTGGCTGTAAAGCGCTTTGGGACGTCCTGAGGTGGTGAAAGGCGCTGTAGAAATGCAAGTCTTTCTTTCTCACTTGTCTCCTTTGAAGCTTCAGCTTCTGTCCATAGGTTAGTAATATCAGACGAGCAGTCATTTTGGTGATCCTTCTCTGAAGTTTTGCTTGTGCCTCAATATATTTTACTCGGTACAGTAAGTAAAGCTAGATGTAATTCCCAACGCTTTATAGAGTTGTCAGCGTTACTTTGTTGGATTCACATACTGTGGATGTTCTAGTAGACGCAGACATTTAGATTGTGCAGGAAATTGTTGCTCCACAACAATTCAGTTGTAGGTTTCCCCGATCGATCATTAAATGTAGCCAGTGAGTAGTTGAGCCGTACAGATCAGGAGGGTGCCAGGTTCCATCACCGGACTCTGTAAATGAGCTGATCTGAGCTAGGCCAGTGGCCTTAGGGAGAGGGAAATCTGCTGGTATTCCCACTCCTCTTCATTATCTGAAGACTCCTGCTAAAAGTGTGCACATATTGGGTTTTGGGTGAGTACAGAATACTGCTCAGCTGTGAAACCCTCTGTAGTTGAATAAGTCTTTGACACAGTCTCTGCTGAAATGATGAAGGGTTCCAATGTGACACGCACAGTGACTGAGATTTCCCCGGTGCTGTGATAGCTAGTCATTCTGTTATTAATAATCTTGTTACCATAAGAGCATAAAGCCCCCAGTGAGACTAGCCCATCCAGCTCATGAAGCCAGTCAATCCAGAGTCCATGTATGATTAATCTGTCATGGGTAGCCCTCTCCCTACCACTTCTTTTAAGAACACACTTTGCTATTTACCGCAAAATTATAAACATACTTTACACACCAATTTACTTTTTTTTCATTAATAACGTGCAACAGAAATCTTCCTCGTTCCTTCCCTGAGCTCCCCTAAAATAAATCGTCCAAAGCTCTCCACCACTGGGGTGTTCCTCACATCATGTTCAGGCCTGTTGTAGACAAATTGATGGAAATTGATTGCTGTGAACAACTCCATTATTGTTGTAATATGCGGCTACCAGGATGGTAGAAGGTGAACGAGATGGATCTCAGTCTTTTTTCGTCTAGGAATTCCTATGTTCCTATCTCTTTCACCTTCAATCCCTTTTCTCAACAGATATCAATTTAGTTCTCTTTTAAAGGTGTAAATTGATTACAAATCAGCTCCCTTCTCTGGGAGTCTGTTCCACATGTTCCTCTGGGAGGGCATCTAGTTTCCAACCTTGTTGTCCTTGTTTCTTCCAATCCTATGCTCCAAGCTTGCTTACTTCAGTCTTGTCCATACCTTTCATTATTTTGAAGATCTGCACCATATCTCATAGAATCATAGAATCATACAACACAGAAGGAGGCCATTCGGCCCATCGTGCCTGTGTCGGCTCTTTGAAAGAGCTCTCCAATTAGTCCTACTCCCCTGCTCTTTCCCCATAGCCCTGCACATTTTTTCCTCTTAGGCTTTTCTTCAGCAAATATAAGCTTAATCGCTTGACCTTTTCCTCATAATATAGTCCCCTAAAGCTTGGAATCATCCGAGTCACTTTTCTCGGAACCCTTTCTAATGCTTCTATTTCCTGCCAAACTGCACGCCATACTGTAGGACTGGTCTCGGCACTGACCTGTACAGTGTCCATACCCTAGGACTGGTCTCAGCATTGACCTGTACAGTGTCCATACCCTAGGACTGGTCTCGGCACTGACCTGTACAGTGTCCATACCCTAGGACTGGTCTCAGCACTGACCTGTACAGTGTCCATACCCTAGGACTGGTCTCAGCACTGACCTGTACAGTGTCCATACCCGAGGACTGGTCTCAGCACTGACCTGTACAGTGTCCATACCCTAGTACCCAATTTACTTTATTGCTAATTGTCTCTCACTCACCTGATCACTCCCTTCCCAACCTCTAGCAATGGAACCCCTTTGTTGGGCTTTTTTTTTGTTTGTAAGTACTTCGGATGGTTAATCCTTCCCTGATTTTTATTTGTAATTGTTGCCCTTTAAGGGGAGGCATTTGTACTCCTGGGGGAGTTGGGATTAACCCTGTCCCAAGATGGCCAACAGCCTATTTTGAAATCAGACTATTTCATGTTAAACAGAGTTAGTGAGTGAGTGATTAAGGGGTATCAGTTTTTGGAACCAGACCAATGGGCTGCAGGGTCTTCACTGGTCAGTCACTTCTTATGTTCCTATGCATTCTTGCTTTTTCTGATATGCTTAGCTTACATTTATGAAGGCGGATCCCAGCATTCCACACAGCTCCCGGCATTCCTCACGGATCCCAGCCTTCTCCAGCGTTCCTCGTGGATCCCAGCGTTCCTCAAAGGCCTCAGAGATACATGTGTTATTTTCAGTTCTTGGGTTGGAACTGAATTAGAGTAATTGACGCTAACTGACCTGAGTTTGCTTATTGACCAAGTGTCCAATCTGGTTCATAGAATCGTAGAATGGTAACAGCCCGAAAGGAGGCCAGTCGGCCTGTCGAGCCCGTGCCGACTCTCAGCTAGTCCCACTCCCCCGCCCTTTCCCCGTAGCCCTGCAAAATGTTTTCCTTCAGATACTTATCCAACTCCCTTTTGAAAGATAAGATTGAATCTGCCTCCACCACCCTTTCAGGCAGTGCATTCCAGATCTTAACCACTCGCTGTGTAAAAAAGTTTTTCTGACGTCACCTTTGATTCTTTTGCCAATCACCTTAAATCTGTGTCCTTTGGTTCTCGACCCTTCTGCCAATGGGAACAGTTTCCCTCTATCTACTCTGTCCAGACCCCTCATGATTTTGAACACCTCTATCAAATCTCCTCTCAATCTTCTCTTCTCCAAGGAGTACAATCCCAACTTCTCCAGTCTATCAACGTAACTGAAGTCCCTCATTCCTGGAAGCATTCTCGTCAATCTTTTCTGCACCTTCTTTAAGGCCTTCAAATCCTTCCTAAAGTGTGGTGCCTAGAATTGGACACAGTATCCAGTTGGGGCCGAACCAGTGTTTTATACAGGTTCATCATAATTTCCACACTTTTGTACTCTATATCTCTATTTATGAAGCCCAGGATCCTGTAAGCCTTTTTAACTGCTTTCTCAACCTGCCCTGCCACCTTCAACGATTTGTGCACACATACCCATCTGTAGATGGCCACTGCAGACAACTAGTTGAGTAAATTATGCGAACAGTCCCTGACGCACGACACTGATTTCTCACATAACTTGGCACTTCTGAGTTTGACACTCATAACAGAGTCAAAAAGCTGTATCAAAGTAAATAAGTAGTCAATGTTGATTATAAGTAAGGTAACAAGAGTTGTTGTGTTTAGTTTCAGGGAATGTAAATATGGTTGCTATCCTAGTTAAGTCATTGGTTCCAACTTAATATTGCCTCCGAATTCCTGGGAGATTTAGAGATAGTCCTGCTCTGTCTCTGTAATGTCCATTTTGGTTTTATTTTCTGAGGCTCGAAAGGTAGGGGTACAGTTCAGAACCCCTAGATCAGGCAATCTCCATGGTGATTACCTCGCTCGTTCTAGCACCCAAAGGAGAAACTGCCTCCATCCGTCCCAATGACCACTATAACAACACACAAACAAAGGACCTGATAAAGTGAGGGAGATCCTGAAGGGATATCTGTCACCCTTCAACTACAAGAGGAGGATTAATGATTTAACAAAAATTGGGCTTAACCCTAAATAATCTGAAATGTGTGTAGGTATGAGACAGGCTAGGAAACAAAATACTACTTTATTATTGAAACCGAGATGAACAAAAATTCTAAAGTATACACCCCAACGGGACTGTGCTACACAGGTTTCTAGAAATATGAAGGGATGTGAAAACTTGCTTGCTATTCCTAACTCTCTGCCTCTTAGTTGTGTAACCAAAGGTTTTCTTGTGTCCACCCACATGCACGCATTGGCTGCTGTCCAGACCCAAGCTCCCCTCGATCAGCCTTCTCCCAGCTCTGCTTTATGCTCTTTTCCTCTCCCACCTCCTCCTTCCTCGAACTCCCTTTTTATCCCTATGCACCTTTTTTCTTTTATCAACATTCCCCCCCCCCACCCCCCCCACCCAATCTTATCCTACTGCACAGATGAGCTTTCCTCTGCTGCCACCACCACAGGCTTCAGCCACTTGTTAATGAGCTCACCTTCCCTCTGCTTCACCATCAGAGCTCAGTGTCATTCGCAACTCCTCAGATAATGAAGCAGTCGGTGCCCGCATGCAACAAGACCTGGACGACATTCAGGCTTGGGCTTATAAGTGGCTGATAACATTCGCGCCACACAAGTGCCAGGCAATGACTATCTCCAACAAGCGAGAGTCTAACCACCGCCCCTTGACATTCAACGGCATTACCATCGCCGAATCCCCCACCATCAACATCCTGGGAGTCACCGTTGACCAGAAACTTAACTGGACCAGCCACATAAATACTGTTGCAACAAGAGCAGGTCAGAGGCTGCGGTGAGTGTCTCACCTCCTGACTCCCCAAAGTCTTTCCACCATCTACAAGTCACACACCATCCTGACTTGGAAGTATATCGCCGTTCCTTCATCTTCGCTGGGTCAAAATCCTGGAACTCCCTCCCTAACAGCACTGTGGGAGTACCTTCACCACACGGACTGCAGCGGTTCAAGAAGGCGGCTCACCACCACCTTCTCAAGGGCACTTAGGGATGGGCAATAAATGCTGGCCTTGCCAGCGACACCCACATCCCAGGAACAAATATTTAAAAAAATACCTTTCTCCCCCGCCCCCCCCCCCCCCCCCACTCCATCACCAATTCTCTCTAGCTCCCAACTCCCCCTCCTTTGGGACTTGCACCTATCATGGCACTGCTGCCCAGCTAAGCAGCTCCCTCAATTCAGTTTCCAACACCCTCGTCCCAACCAAGTCAGTCACCATCTCATTAAAATCCACCCATGGGGTCTCTGGATTGAGTTGGATCAAGGTGACATGCCTGGCAATGGAAGATTGGAACTGACTCAAGCCTCCAAAGCAGATTTGTTAATCTGATACCCAAGCCAAGCAGGTTGATAGGACTACGGGGTACTGTTGATCGTTGACCAACCAGCCTGGCTCATTAATGGGACCTGGGGGGTACAGATCTGCCATTGGAGGCTGGTCAAACTCCCACAATCTCTGCGCATAGTTAGTCCCTGTGCATTGGCTATTGCCAAGATATGCCAAAGCTCTCTGGATTTATGCTAATGTGATTTGGCCCTATGGGCAGAATTTGTGCACTCTATATTGGGCAAAGTGGAACTCCTTGTGTGGATTTCACAGTAATTTGGTTCAGATGTGAATAAACATGGGGATTGATTTCTATGTGTATCAGACACCCAGCTGATCACAAAAATGCTGAATCCTCCCTACGAGCTGACGTAACGTGGCAGTATATAATGTGTTCTTGATTCCCTTATAATTCTGCTTTCAAGCTGCAATGTAAACCCCTTCATAATATATGCAACACTTATATCTTTGTAAATCAGAGTGGCATTTCTCAGTAAAACCACCTCTTCCTGTAAGCTGACCTAATAACACCTTTGTCCCATTTGAACACACCTCGCATGCCATCATATGTCCCTGAGCCGCGCACACAAAGCCAGTGGTAACAGCAATAGCTAACGGCAGAAATGGAAGCAACAAATTCCAGTGGAAAAAGCTGTGTGGAACAATGAAGCAAGTTAATCAGTGTCTGTTAGAAGGGATATTTGGAGTTGCCTTTGAGGCAGCTGCACTGCTTTGGATTCAGGTGGACAATGAAACTGATCAAAATTCACCCAACTTTCTCGTGTGCTTTGGTCATTGTTGTCTCTGTCTCTACCTTGTGCTGATCAGCAAATCATACTCTGCAGTGCTGACAACGGTCTCAGTCTGCAATCGGTGTCATCTTAACACAGCTATCAGTGCTGTTCTGATGGTCTATGATATAAAAAAGGGATGGAAAGTACAAACTTACAATTGAGAGATTCAAAGAAATAAACCTTTAGAGTGTATCACTCGAAGATAAAGTGAGCCACTTAGTTTTTCTGAACAATCTCCACATCTTAAGAGTCATTGCTTTCCCTGAGGTTGGTATGGTGAGCCGGCGGTGACCTAGTTAGAATACCTTGCTTCCTATTACCCTAATCCCATGAATCTTTACTTCAATCCTAAGTCTTTTGTGAGGGGCCTCAACAAATGCTTTCTGAAAATGCAGACACAACACCAACAGCATTTCCAACAGCCCCTAACCTAGCCCATGCATCCTCAAGGAATTCCTGGTTATTGTGAAGCCTTACTCCTTTCATTTATTGCTATTATCCTTTATCATCCCGAATCACCTCCTTTAAAGGAGGCTGAAGTATTTTCTTGTTATAGATGTCCCAGGATCATGCATTTCAACTTTACTGAAGACTGGAATTACTTTCCGGGGATAATTATAGCCTAGCTCGCCGGGCGGGCACCCCATGGGAAGGGACGGGGCACGGTTTTACACCCCGTCCAATATTACTCCACACTGACTTCAATGGAGAGTGAAATCTGGCGGGGTATAGACCAGAGTTGCACCCGATCCCATTGGGTTAGGTTAAAATTGCCCCCTATGTGTTTTCCATTTTATATAACTTGTATTTTCTCCCCATCGCTCGGGTCACTCACTGACCTTGTGCCAATAGGCAGCCTGCTTGCTGGCTTCTGCTGATGGTGCTCAGAACTGGACGCTGGGAGACACGTGACAATGGCCCAGTGTTTGTGCTTCACCTGCTGATTTTTCTCTCCCTCCAACAACGACACGACAGAAATTGGGAACTCAGGGATGGTTTTTTGGCTCATCTTCCACCTTTAAAAGAACTTTGCAAAACTGCCTGTATAGCATTGCTTCTGCCCTCACTTCTCTTGGAACTTACAGCGGTATTCTTTCTGGGCCTGCCTCCTCAATCTTGGTCCCAATTTGTTAATGACATCTGTGATTTCAGCTGTATCCCCTCCCGACTCAGTCACAGGACTGTGAACACTACCACTGCCAGCCCTAGTCAATACAGAGGCCAAAAAATCATTTAACAGTCCACTCATGACATAGGCCTCTCCCATAGTCTCATTCAGTTAAATTCTTTGCTCTGATCATACCCTTTTGCATTGTAATTTGATTTAACATTCTGCATTTGGCAGTCGGTGCCATTACATTTAGGAACATAGGATACATAGAACCAGAGGGGAGATGAGGACAATTTTTTTACGCAGCGAGTTGTGATCTGGAATGCACTGCTTGGAAGGGCGGTGGAAGCAGATTCAATAATAACTTTCAAAAGGGAATTGGATATGTACTTTAAAAAGAAACATTTGCAGGGCAATGGGGAAAGAGCAGGAGAGATAGATAGTAGATTGGCGGTTAGGATCAGATCAGCCATGATCTTATTGAATGGCGGAGCAGGCTCGAGGGGCCGATTGGCCTACTCCTGCTCCTATTTCTTATGTTCTTATGAGAGTGGGACTAATTGGAGAGCTCGTTCAAAGAGCCAGCACAGGCACCATGGGCCGAATGGACTCCTTCTGTACTGTGTGATTCCATGAACAAAACGTAGTGTAAGAGAATTTAGAATGGGGAAATACCTTTAATGCAGGTGATAAAGTGTGATGTGAAACCAGAGAATTTATTGCTTTTAGACCAATATGGGCTCAATAATGCTTTCCTGTGGCAAACTCCTTTATGAATATAAAATGGGGTAAAAGACTTGCAAAGACTTATCTGTCAGGGCTTCTCATTTCAGGGGCAGTGAATTGTTACTGAGAATCTGACTTTAAGCATTGTGGAATTGTGGTCAGCTTCTCGGCATCTCATTTTCGTGCAATTCAGTTATAAATTTGTTGAGGCCCGACAAGAGGCCTTGGAAGCGGATTGAATGTAGAGATGGATTTGTGGCTGAAATTCTCAGAAATCAAACCGTGATTCCACAAACTGCGCACTAGCAGCAAACAGGCTCATCCTACTCACTGAGATATAGGTGAGTCATCAAGTGTTCTCTTATGTTCATTCAGTTGCATAGAATCATAGGATGGTTACAGCATAGAAGGAGGCCATTCGGCCTGTTGAGTCTGTGCTGGCTCTCTGCAAAAGCACTTCAGCTAGTCCCACTCCCCCGTCCTTTCCCCGTAGCCCTGCAAAAAAAAATTCTTTCAGATACTTATCCAACTCCCTTTTGAAAGCCGTGATTGAATCTGCCTCCACCACCCTTTCAGGCAGTGCATTCCAGATCTTAACCACTCGCTGCTTAAAAAAGTTTATTCTTATGTCACCTTTGGTTCTTTTGCCAATCACCTTAAATCTGTGTCCTCTGGTTCTCAACCCCTCTGCCAATGGGAACAGTTTCCCTCTATCTACTCTGTCCAGACCCCTCATGATTTTGAACACCTCTATCAAATCTCCTCTCAATCTTCTCTGCTCTAAGGAGAACAACCCCAGCTTCTCCAGTCTATCCACGTAACTGAAGTCCCTCATCCCTG
Organism: Squalus acanthias; assembly: GCA_030390025.1. Classification (NCBI taxonomy): domain Eukaryota; kingdom Metazoa; phylum Chordata; class Chondrichthyes; order Squaliformes; family Squalidae; genus Squalus; species Squalus acanthias. The sequence goes on from CM059448.1 coordinate 1,887,431, forward strand.
GAAGCATTCTCGTAAATCTTTTCTGCACCCTCTCTAAGGCCCTTCACATCCTTCCTAAAGTGTTTTATACAGGCTCATCATAACTTCCATGCTTTTTTACTCTATACCTCTATTCCTGAAGCCCAGGATCCCGTAAGCTTTTTTAACCGCTTTCGCAACCCGCCCTGCCACCTTCAATGATTTGTGCACATATGCCCCTAGGGGTCTCCGTTCATGCACCCCCTTTAGGATTGTATCCTTTTAGTTTATATTTCCTCTCATTCTTTCTACCAAAATGTATCACTTCACATTTTTCTGCATTAAATTTCATCTGCCATGTGTCCACCCATTCCGCCAGCCTTTCTATATCCGCTTGAAGTCTGTCACTATCTTCCTCACTGTTCACTATACTTCCAAGTTTTGTGTCATTTGCAAATTTTGAAATTGTGCCCTGTACACCCACATCCAAGTCATTAATATATATCAAGAAAAGCAGTGGTCCTAGAACTGACCCCTGGGGAACACCACTGTATACCTTCCTCCAGTCTGAAAAACAACCATTCAGCACTACTCTCTCTTTCCTATTACTTAGCCAATTTCATATCCATGCTGCCACTGTCCCTTTTATTCCATGGGCTTCAACTTTGCTGGCAATGTGGCACTTTGTCGAACGCCTTTTGGAAATCCATGTACACCACGTCAATCGCATTGCCCTCATCAACCCTCTCTGTTACCTCATTAAAAAACTCGATCAAGTTGTTAAACATGATTTGCCTTTAACAAATCTGTGCTGGCCTTCCTTAATTAATCCACACGTAGGTCTCCTTTTTGGTCCCTAATCGGCCCCACCCCTCCTCTTACTACCCTTTTACTATTTATATGCCTATAGAAGACGTTTGGATTACATTTTATGTTAGCTGCCATTCTATTCTCATACCCTCTCTTTGCCCCTCTTATTTTCTTTTTCACTTCTCCTCTGAACTTTCTATATTTAGCCTGATTCTCAGATGTATTCTCGACCTGACATCTGTCATACGCGCTCTTTTTCTGCTTCATCTTACTCTCTATCACTTTCGTCATCCAGGGAGTTCTGACTTTAGTTACCCTGCCTTTCCCCCTAGTGGGAATGTACCTCGACTGTACCTGAACTATTTCCTCTTTAAAGGCAGCCCATTGTTCCACTACAGTTTTGCCTACCAATCTTTGATTCCAGTTTACCCGGGCCAGATCCGTTCTCATCCCACTGATATTGGCCTTCCTCCAATTAAGTATTTTTACTTTAGATTACTCCCTGTCCTTTTCCATAGCTAATCTAAACCGTATGATACAATTATCACTGTTCCCTAAATGTTCATCTACTGACACTTGCTCCACTTGACCTACCTCATTCCCCCGAACCAGATCCAGCAATGCCTCCCGGCCCCAACCGTCTCCTCTTCACTATGGACGTACAATCCCTCTACACCTCCATTCCCCACCAGGATGGCCTGAGGGCGCTCCGCTTCTTCCTTGAACAGAGGCCCAACCAGTCCCCATCCACCACCACCCTCCTCCGCCTGGCTGAACTTGTTCTCACATTGAACAACTTCTCCTTTGACTCTACCCATTTCCTCCAAATTAAAGGTGTTGCTATGGGTACCCGCATGGGTCCTAGCTATGCCTGCCTTTTCGTGGGATATGTGGAACACTCTTTGTTCCAGTCCTACTCGGGTCCCCTCCCTCACCTCTTTTTCCGGTACATTGATGACTGTATCGGTGCCGTCTCCTGCTCTCGCCCTGAACTAGAACATTTCATTCACTATGCTTCCAATTTCCACCCTTCCCCTCACCTTCACATGGTCCATCTCCGACTCTTCCCTTCCCTTCCTCGACTTCTCCATCTCCATCTCTGGGGATAGGTTATTGACTAACATTCACTACAAGCCCACTGACTCCCACAGCTACCTGGACTACACTTCCTCCCACCCCGCCTCCTGTAAGGACTCTATTCCATTCTCCCAGTTTCTCCGTCTCCGCCGCATCTGCTCTGATGATGCCACCTTCCATACCAGTGCTTCCGACATGTCTTCCTTTTTCCTCAACCGAGGATTCCCCTCTACCGTGGTTGACACGGCCCTCGACCGTGTCCGTTCTATCTCCCGCACTTCTGCCCTCACCCCTGCCCCTCCCTCCCGGAACCACGATAGGGTTCCCCTTGTCCTCACCTTTCACCCCACCAGCCTCCACATTCAACGGATCATCCTCCGCCATTTCCGCCACCTCCAGCGTGATCCCACCACCAAACACATCTTCCCCTCACCTCCCCTTTCAGCATTCCGCAGGGACCGCTCCCTCCGCGACACCCTAGTCCACTCCTCTACCACCCCTTCCCCTTCGCCCGGCACCTTCCCGTGCACGCGCAGGAGATGCAACACATGCCCTTACACCTCCCCTCTTCCCACTGTCCAGGGCCCCAAACACCCCTTCCAGGTGAAACAGTGATTTACTTGTACTTCCTGCAATTTAGTATACTGTATTCGCTGCTCACGATGTGGTCTCCTCTACATTGGGGAGACCAAACGCAGATTGGGTGACCGCTTTGCGGAACACCTCCGTTCAGTCCGTAAGGGGGACCCCGAGCTCCCGGTGGCCTGTCACTTTAAGTCACCGCTTCACTCCCACTCTGACCTCACCGTCCTCGGCCTATTACACTGTTCCACGGAAGCGCAGCGTAAGCTCGAGGAACAGCACCTCATCTTTCGTTTAGGCACGCTACAGCCCTCTGGACTCAATATCGAGTTCAACAATTTTAGATCATAACCTCAGCTCCAATCACATTTATATTTTATTTTTTCCACCCTTTTATTTGCCCCCCCCCCCACCTTTTTTTTTCCTCCTAGAAGCTGGCAGCTGTCCTTCATTCTGCCAGTGGATTTCACACTTCTTTCAGCCTTAATCTGTCACATTAACACCACCTCTAGCCTTGCATATCTCTTAATGTCTCTTAATGTCTCTACATCTCCCCCTTTGTTCTTTTATCCCCTCCCCCTTTTCCCAGCTTTACTCTGGCCTTAAATCTATTTGATTTCCGGCTCTTCACAGTTCTGACGAAAGGTCATCGACCTGAAACGTTAACTCTCTTTCTCTCTCCACGGATGCTGCCTGGCCTGCTGAGTTTTTCCAGCGTTTTCTGTTGTTATTTCAGATTTCCAGCATCCGCAGTATTTTGCTATCGCAGCAATGCCTCCTTCCTTGTTGGGCCGGAAACGTACTGATCAAGAAAGTTCTCCTGAACACACATTAGAAATTCTTCCCCTTCTCTGCCCTTTATGCTATTACTATTCCAGTCTCTATTAGGATAGTTGGAGTCCCCCATTATCACTACTCTATAGTTCTTGCATCTCTCTAATTTCTCTGCAAATTTGCTCCTCCATATCTTTCCCACTATTTGGTGGTCTATAGAATACACCTAGTAGTGTAATGGCACCTCTATTATTTCTTAACTCTAGCCATATAGATTCTGTCCTTGACCCCTCCAAGACAGCCTCTCTCTCCAGCACTGTAACATTCTCCTTGACCAATACTGCCACACCACCTCCTATCTTTCCTGCCCTATCTGAACACCCTATATCCAGGAATAGTTAATACCCAATCCTGCCCTTTTTTGAACCAGGTCTCCGTAATTGCCACAACATCATATTCCCATGTGGCTATTTGTGCCTGCAGCTCACTTACCTTGTTTACTACGCTTCGTGCGTTCACATACATACACTGTAAACCCATCTTAGACCATCCTGTATTCTCTCTTAGTCTGACCCCACCTAATACCTTACTATTTCTTACGTTAGTGCTATCCGTCTCTCTCAATCCTTTGTGCCCTCTGTTTCTCCTTTCTAATGCAACATCCTGGTGCCCATCCCTCTGCCAACTTAGTTTAAACCCTCCCCAACAGCACTAGCAAACCTCCCCGTGAGGATATTGGTACCGGCTCTGTTGAGATGCGGCCTGTACAGGTCCCACCTCCTCCAGAACTGGCCCCAGTGCCCCAATGGAATCTGAAGTCCTCCCTCCTGCACCATCTCTCCAGCCACGCATTCATCTGCTTTATCCTCCTATTTCTATACTCACTCGCACGTGGTACTGGGAGTAATCCGGAGATTACTACCTTTTGAGGTCCTGATTTTAAATCTCTTTCCTAGCTCCCGATTTTTAATCTCTTTCCTAGCTCCCTAAAATCTGCCTGCAGAACCTCATCCCTCTTTCTACCTATATCGTTGATACCAATATGGACCACGACCTCTGGCTGTTCACCCTCCCGCCTCAGAATGTTCTGCAGCCACTCAATGACATCCTTAACCCTGGCACCAGGGAGGCAACATACCATCCTGGAGTCACGTCTGTGGCCGCAGAAACGCCTATCTGCTCCCCTAACTATCGAATCCCCTACTACTATTGCTTTCCCTATCTTCCTCCTCCCCACCCTGTACAGCTGAACCACCCGTGGTGCCATGGACTTAGCTCTGGCTGTACTCCCCAGTACTCAGAACAGAATACTGTTTGGTGAGTGAGATGCACTCAGGGACTCCTGCACTACCTGCCTGATCCTCCTCTTCTGTCTGGCAGTCACCCATTCCCTCTCTGCCTGCACACTCCTTAGCTGCGGGGTGACCACCTCCTGAAATGTGCTATCCATGTAGCTCTCAGCCTCGTGGATGCACCACAGTGACGCCAGCTGTTGTTCAAGCTCCGAAACCCGGAGCTCGAGCTCCTCCAGCTGACGACACCTCCTGTACACATGGTTGTCCAGGAGTTCCCACACGGCACAGGATGTGCATGCCGCTGGACCGAGCTGCTCTGCCATGACTTTATTTATTCGACTATTAACTAACTTTACAGAAACTTAAGACTAAGATGTATCAAATTCAAGTTATTAATATAATATAGTATTAACAGTTACTAATTTAATATTGTATTGACAGTTACTAATCTCTAGGCTCCTGCTTTATCCCTAACCAGCTATTTAACCCCGGCCCCTAACTTGAAGAGAAAAAAGGTGTGATCTTTACCAACCAATCATTTACCAGCTATCCTGTGACGTCACTCCTTGTGTTTTTTTGAATCGCCGCTCAGCTCCCTTTATGCTGCTGCCGCTGTCGCTGCTCCCGCTCGGAACGCGCTCTGTCCTGGACCTTCTCCGCCTCTCCCTTTATGCTGCTGTCGCCACTCCTGCTCAGGTCCGCGCTCTGTTTAAGAGCCTTGGGACAGCTTACTATGTTAAAGGCGCTATATAAATGCAAGTTGTTGTTGGTACTGTGCTATTTATATTGGCCCAGAAATTAGGCTCCCTGGCTTCCCGCGGGTGCAAGGATCCCGCGCGCACCTACCTACCGCGCCTGTCGTTGACCTCTGGGCCCACGGGGACTTCAGCTCCTGGGCCTGCCCCAACTGCCGGCGCGCAGTGCTTGTGTATCCCAGGGGTGTAGTTAGTGCGATGCGTCCCCTGGGATCACGTGGGCCATGGAGAGCCAATGGCAGCAGACCATCTTTCATTCATAGATTTGACAGGAAGACCTGTCAAATCTATGAATTGAAATCGGCCCCAAAAGAACAGCTAAACTTCAAATACATTTTTTAAAAAACCATCACATTTTTAAAATAACTAAGTTAAATAAATTAACTACTTTAAACAAAAATAAAAATTTTTGAAAAAATTAAAATACTTTTTAACAGTGCTAAAAATAAACTTACCTTTCTTTAAAGTATCTAAAAAAGATAAACCTGTTGAAAAATTTTTTAAATTGTAATTAATTAACCACTTACATTGTTGAAAACGGGTCCTGTGCCTCCTTTTTAAAAGCGCAGCTTCTTCAATACTTACCCTCCCGGAGAAACCTGAAAAAAAACCTAAGTTTGCTGCGTGCGCGCAGCCTCTACCGCGCACGCGGTTCACCTCTGAACCGCTCCCTTCACGAGACCGGAAGTTCCGGTTTCCCGCGCATGCGCAGTGCATGCAGGAAACTGGCACTTCAGGAGGCCTTACGGGTGAGTACACAGCGCGTACTCACCCGGCAAGTGCCGAATTTTTGGCCCATTGTTTTCTATCGTAAATGTTAGTCGAAAAAATAAAATCCTCTTGTTCTATGCAAAATACTATTTTTTAGTAAGAGGGCGTGCATGGGAAGAGGCAGGGCTCAACAAAAACAAGTTTGGGAACCTCTAGTTTACAGCAATTTGTTCCTCCCAGGTTTGGTACAGTTTGACCAGTTTTGAATGGCAGTGTTCTTCGGTCTTTGGAACCTACCTCAGTTTGGTTCCATTCAACTCGTCCTTGTTTTCCAATCTGTGCCATCGTCCAGGTTCAGGATTTGGGTCAAATGTTATGGATACTTCCCAGAGATGCACACAACACTTGTCTGTGTTTCTTGATGTCGCACAGCTTTCAAAGGGGCAAGTCCTGCACCAAGCTCTGCGGAAAGGCTCAATGTGACTGATATCCTGTAAGACTATTCAGACTATAGGGGTAGTCCAGGTCTTGTTTCCCCAGCCATAGAGCGACCTTGAATTCTGGCCCTGAGAAATGGCAAATGGCCTAGCTGCAAATCAACAGAAGGAAGGGAATGACTTGTGGGAATAGTCGGTGAAAGATGTGCTGGCCAAATAACATTCTGCATTATCTCATGGGTTCATGGAGAAGGATACCCGGTTTTGGGCTCCAAATTCCATTCAGTAGCATTGGTCACAAACCTACTTAACTTTGGTTTTGCATTTGGCTGTGATCAGTCGACACCCATTCAACATGGCACTGAAGTGCCCACACCTTCAGACAACACTGGCGATGTTACCATACCAAGTGGCACACACTGCCATTCAAAGCAGTCCGTTTTGAGCTGGCACCAATCGTGGAAGTGATCCGACACTACAGACGCAGAATGAGAAATCCTGGTTCTGACCAGTAATTCCCAGCATTGGCTGATCTCCCGCAAGCTTCTGGCAGAGGAACCTCTCCTCGAAGAATGCCAGAAAGACTCCTTCACGTATATGGCATCAGCTACATCTAGTCTTGCTGAACAGATGGCTTTTTTCTCCAATTAAAAACTATCTCAATCCCATTGTTACCAGCATTGGGACTGGAATTCTTCCCACTTGCCTCCAGATAATCCTCCAAGCTCATGTCCTGGGACCACTCTGTGCTGGTAAACGGCACAGTTTTAGGTGGTTAAACTCTAGCAGTACCCCACTGGGGGGTGTCTAGACCATGGCTCATGCCATCCTATGCCTCTGCTCTCTGGACATGGGCCAGTGGGTTGTGGTCTACTCGACATTGTGTGGATTGGTTTGGAGATGCTTAAGCAGGTTGTTTGGTTTCCACAACTGTCGGACTCCTGGTTGCCCAAAAAGAATTGGTCAGCACCAATCCCTACTGTCCAGCAGGCATTGAATCGTAACACTGCTACAGGCCCCTTACTGCTGATGCCTGAACCCCTCATTTCTGAGCTTCCAGATGTTTATCCATCATCTTTGAAGATGAGCGGGCTGGAGGGAGGAGGAGTACAGCTGCCTGGGGTCTCAACAGACGGAGCTGGGCTCCAGCGTATCTTTGTCCTTGACTCTTGAATTTTCTTTGAGGAGTACAATTCTCGCATCACTGCCCGGTCAGGCCTCCAGGTGCCAGGGAGTCTAGCTGTCGGTACAGACTCTGTTATGGATCTGGTATGTGTGTCAGCTGAATGTTGGCTTTTCTTTCTATGTGGCCAGTCTGTGGAATTATTTGGGAGAGTGTGACTCACGCTGTTGCTTTGCCATCGAGACCTGATAGTTACATAGGGTTCCTGTGGTAACACAGGAAGTCCTGTTCCTGCAGCCCATTGAAAACCTTTCTGTTTTCCAGGTGCAAAGTATGGGAAATAACCCACACTAGCTGAGATATCCATCTTCTATTGGATAGTGAAAGAATTGATACATAAAACAGGTGGGTCTGTGCCCGTACGACTCTCCAGATGTTTAAGGGTGCTGGGTAAGGTTTATTAATAAGTCAACTACCCAAATTAGCAGTTATACTGGGTTTTATGGCAAGAGTTCTAGAATATAAAAATTGAGATGTAATGGTGAATCTATATAAAACCTTAGTAAGATCACAGTTGGAGCACTGTGTGCAGTTTTGGTGAATTTTGATCAGTTTCATAGTCGAGCTGAATCTAAAGCAGTGCTGCTGCCTCAAATACAACTCCAAACACTAAACACGTGCAGCGCAGATTCACTAAGATATTACCTGGTATGAGGAAATACAAATCCAAAGACTTGGAAAATTGGGGCTGTTTTCATTAGAACAGAGGAGATTATGGGGCGATTTAATAGAGGTGTTTAAAATATTATGCAACAAAGCATTTAAAGGGGATCGCAGGGCACAAAGTGGGACAGATGTTATGAGAGATGACAAAAGGCAGGGTCGAAGAGGTAGGTTTTGAGCAAGACTTATGGGTGACAGGGGGCTGGGAACCTAAGTGTGAGCCCAGAACGGAGAGAAACAAAGCTGAAAGTGAAAGTTAGAAAAGTAGTCAGCAAAACTAGTAGGGAGCAGAAACAAAGGCCAACAGTAAAGAGGGTCAAAGTGCAGAAAAATATTAAACAGGCAAAGTTGAAGGCACTTTATCTAAATGCACATAGCATTCGCAACAAGGTGAATGAATTAATGGCACAAATAGAAGTAAATGGGTATGATGTAATTGCCATTACAGAGACATGGTTGCAGGGTAACCAAAGCTGGGAACTGAATATTCCAGGGTACTCAACATTTAGGAAGGACAGACAAAAAGGAAAAGGAGGTGGCGTAGCGCTGTTAATAAGGGATGAGATCGGTACGGTAGAGATAAAAGATCTTGGCTCGGCAGATCGTGATGTAGAACTGGAATCAGTTTGGGTGGAGCTAAGAAACAGCAAAGGGCAGAAAACATTGGTGGGAATTGTGTATAGGCCACCAAACAGTAGTGGTAATGTAGGGCACAGTATCAATCAAGAAATTAGAAGTGCATGTTACAAGGGCAATACGGTAATCATGGGGGACTTTAATCTACATATTGACTGGGCAAATCAAATTACCACTAATGGTGTGGAGGACGAATTCTTGGAATGCATGCGAGATGGTTTCCTGGATCAGTATGTGGAGGAACCAACCAGGGAACAGGCTATTCTGGATCTGGTACTGTGTAATGAGAAAGGGCTAATCAATAATCCTGTGGTAAAGGGGCCTTTAGGGACAAGTGACCATAATATGATTGAATTTTACATTAAGTTTGAGAGTGATGTAGTCCAATCTGAAACTAAGGTCTTCAATCTAAACAGAGGAAACTACAAGGGTATGAGGGACAAGTTGGCCATGGTAGATTGGGAGACTACACTAAAAGGTATGAAGGTGGACATACAATGGCTAACATTCAAGGAAATAATGCATAATTTGCAACAAACATATATTCCTTTAGGGTATAAAAACCCAAAAGGAAAAGTGATCCAACCATGGCTAACAAAAGAAATTAAAGCTAGTATTAAGTTAAAGGAGGAAGCTTATAAAGTTGCCAGAAAAAGCGGTCAGCCTGAGGATTGGAATCTTTTTAGAAATCAGCAAAGGGGGACCAAGAAATTGATAAAGAAAGGGAAAATGGAATATGAGCACAAACTAGCGAAAAATATAAAAAAGGATTGTAAAAGCTTCTATAGATATGTGAAAAGGAAAAGACTGGCGAAGGTAAATGTAGGTCCTTTACAGTCAGAGACGGGAGAATTTATAATGGGGAGTGAGGAAATGGCAGAGAAATTAAATAAATACTTTGTTTCTGTCTTCACGGAGGAAGACACAAAAACCTCCCAGAAATACGAGAAAACCAAGGGTGTGGCGAGAATGAGGAACTTAAAGAAATTATTATTAGTAAAAAAAAAAAGTACTAGCAAAATTAATGGGACTAAAAGTCGATAAATCCCAAGGACCAGATGACCTACATCCTAGGGTTTTGAAAGAGGTGGCCATTGGGATAGTGGACGCATTGGTTGTCATCTTCCAAAATTCTATAGATTCTGGAACGGTTCCTGCAGATTGGAGGATAGCAAATGTAACCCCGCAATTTAAGAAAGGAGGGAGAGAGAAAACGGGGAACTACAGACCTGTTAGCCTCACATCAGTAGTTGGGAAAATGCTGGAATCTATTATAAAGGATGCAATAACTGGGCACTTAGAAACTAATAGTAAGATTAGGCAGAGTCAACATGGATTTATGAAAGGGAAATCCTGTTTGACAAACCTATTGGAGTTCTTTGAGGATGTAACTAGTGGAGTAGACAAAGGGGAACCGGTAGATGTGGTGTATTTGGATTTTCAGAAGGCCTTCGATAAGGTCCCACACAAGAGGTTGGTGAACAAAATTAGGGCACATGGAATTGGGGGTAATATACTAGCATGGATTGAGAATTGGTTAACAGACAGAAAACAAAGAGTAGGGATAAACGGGTCTTTTTCAGAATGGCAGGCTGGGGTACTGCAAGGATTGGTGCTTGGGCCCCAGCTATTCACAATCTATCAATGATTTGGATGAGGGCATTAAATGTAACATTTCCAAATTTGCTGATGATACAAAGCTAGGTGGTAGTGTCAGTTGTGAAGAGGATGTGAAGAGGCTTCAAGGGGATCTCGACAGGCTCAGTGAGTGGGTGAGAGCATGGCAGATGGAATATAATGTGGATAAATGTGAAGTTATCCACTTTGGTAGACAAAACAGAAAGGCAGAGTATTTCCTAAATGGTGAAAGATTGGGAAATGCAGATGCTCAAAGGGACCTGGGTGTCCTTGTACATGAGTCACTGAAAGTGAATGTGCAGGTGCAGCAAGCCATTAGGAAGGCAAATGGTATGCTGGCCTTCATTACAAGAGGATTTGAGTACAGGAGTAAAGAAGTCATACTCCAATTATATAGGGCCTTGGTGAGACCACACCTGGAGTACTGTGTACAATTTTGGTCTCCTTACCTAAGGAAGGATATACTTGCCATAGAGGGAGTGCAACGAAGGTTCACGAGATTAATTCCTGGGATGGCGGGACTGTCGTATGAGAAGAGATTGAGTAAACTAGGCCTGTATTCTCTTGAATTCAGAAGAATGAGAGGGGATCTCATTGAAGCATACAAAATTATTACAGGGCTTGATAGGGTGGATGTTGGGAGAATATTTCCCTTGGCTGGGGAGTCTAGAACCAGGGGCCACAGCCTCAGGATAAAGGGTAGGCCATTCAGGACTGAGATGAGATGACATTTCTTCACACAGAGGGTGGTGAATCTTTGGAATTCTCTACCTCAGAGGGCTGTGGAGGCTCAGTCATTGGGTATATTCAAAACAGAAGTCGATAGATTTCTGACTAGTAAAGGCATCAAGGGATATGGCGATAGGGCCGGTGAATGGAGTTGAGGCAGAAGATCAGCCATGATCTCATTGAATGGCGGAGCAGGCTCGAAGGGCCGAATGGCCTATTCCTGCTCCTATTTCTTATGTTCTTACATTGAGAGGTTTAGGGAGAGAGTTCGAGAGCAGGGGCTCTGGCTGAAGGCTTCCCCGTGATGGTGGAACAAAAGGAGGGTAAGCGCACAGTAAACCAGGGATAGAAGAATGGAGGACATCTGTGTTGGGACATATGGCTGAAGAAGATTACAGAGAGGGACAGGGGCCATCTGAGGGATCTGAAATTGAGGACAAGGATTTTGAAGACAATGGGCTGGGAAATAGGGAGCCAATGGAAAAGTAGATGAGGATGGGTGAGTGGAAGTTTACACCAGGTAGGATATGAGCAGCAGAGTTCTGGGTGAATTGATATTTATGGAGAGTGAGGAGGGCACTGGAGAAATTAAGCCCTGAAGTGATGGTGTGGATGATGGTTTCAATTCTGGGAGAGTGAGGTAGGAGTATGGTTGAAGGATTATTGAGATAGAGGTGTGGGCAGGCGTCGAAGGATTCAGTGTTGGGGGAGTGAGATAGGGTTGTGGGCAGGCGATGTTACAGGCATAAAAGTAGGAGGTCTTAATGATGGCAGGATATAAGATTTGAAAGTCACCTCGGTTAAAAAGGACACAGATGTACACCTCAGTGAGCAGCCAGGAAGGAGATAGGATCAGTGACTGGGGCATGACATTTCTGGCACAGTTGAAAGTTTGGCCATTGTTGAGCTGAAAAAATGTGGCTCATTCCTGACAAGTAATGTCACAGCAGCACCTGATCCGGATGTAGAATTCCAGCAGTGGGGACTGTGGACAGCTTTAAAAGACATGGGTTTTTCAGTGCAACGATAAAAGAAACAGTGGTCTGTGCACAAAAGTTAGAATCTCCCCTAATCTCGGGAGTGGAATTAAACCTTTGAGATTTGAATTTAATTCCGATGTGTACCAGAACTGTGTGAGGAATTTCGACAAAGCATTTTAAAATTAGAGGGGAGGGTGAGGGGAATAAACAGATACCCTCGCACAGAGACGGAGTATTGGTTGAATGGCCTGTGACCTCTTGAAAAAGAAGCAGGAGATTGTTAAATGATGTAAAAGCTCATCTCAGTGAGGCATTGGAGAGAAGCATTAAAGAAATGAAGGTGGTGTGAATAGCTCTGGCAGCGAGAGGCCCACCCAAGGAATAGGTAATAAAATGCAGCCGGTTGTCTTGGCTCACACGAGTGGCCACCTGCCAGAGGGTTCTTGGCGCTCGAGGGACCATACCACAGCCTTCGAGGGTGGGGGTTGTACATCTAGTCGTCGCACTGTGCTGATATATTCCATTGCAATTTACATTATCCATTGTATGTCCAGGGTGCTGAACGAGGAAAAATGTTAGATTAATAGCTGATTGTGTGGCTGTTTTTCTGGTTCAGTTGTTGTCTCCACATTCGACCTCCCGCCCAGTCTGCCACCTGGATCTCTTCTGACCTGGTGACGTTAGAAATAGTTGGATTTCAATACACAGATTTTAATCAGGAGAGATCCACTGGAGCTCCTTGTTATAGAAGTGTTTCTTTAAGTGGGCCTTTATTTATATGTAACGATCCATCTCTCTGTGGTAAAGATGTTGCGGTAAATGTTGCTTCATTGCTGTAATATTCCTCTCGTGCTTGCACCATCCAGCCAAGCAATGCGTAGAATCATCGAGATTACAGCACAGAAGGAGGCCATCTGGCCAATTAGTTCTGTGGCAGAGCTAGCTCTTCAATGGAGCTATCTACTCTAATCCCACACTGCGTATCAGCAGATAGTGAAAGTAGCTGATACAGCCTCAGACTTCAGTGGAGTGTGTGACTGCTGAGCTGATCATGTGAAGCTGCTTCACTTTGAATCTGCGTTGCTTGTGAAACCTGTAAGGTTGTTTGGAATGGGATGGCTATTAGTTACGCTAGCTCACACAAACATTATAGGGGCCAATTCGCAAAGGGGAAAGCAAGTGTAGGGTGAGTACACTTTGTTTAGAACAAAATCGATATAGTCAACAAATATTGAGGGACTTTTTTTGTGAAAATGTCAAAACTTCCCTCCAACCTCGCACGAAGGCCACTTCGTTACTGCACCAGTGGGGAGGAGTCCTGGGGTGGCTCCATGTAGAGTAATGCAAGTGGTGAATTTAGACCAGTGTGAGAGTGGGCCCAGACACACAGGACCCTGGGAAACCAAGCCACTGGCTGGGTCAACAGAGTACTGGGTGGGGGCAGGGGGCTGGTGGCGCGGTGGGTGGGGGCAGGGGGCTGGTGGCGCGGTGGGTGGGGGCAGGGGGCTGGTGGCGCGGTGGGTGGGGCAGGGCTGGTGGCGCGGTGGGTGGGGGCAGGGGGCTGGTGGCGCGGTGGGTGGGGGCAGGGGGCTGGTGGCGCGGTGGGTGGGGGCAGGGGGCTGGTGGCGCGGTGGGTTGGGAGCGGGCTGGTGGCGCGGTGCAGGCTGGGGCGCTGGTGGCGCTGTGTGGGTGGGGCAGGGGCTGGTGGCGCGGTGGGTGGGGGCAGGGGGCTGGTGGTGCGGTGGGTGGGGGCAGGGGGGGAGGGAGGGGGCTGGTGGCGCGGTAGGAGGGAGGGGGGCTGGTGGTTCGGTGTGTGGGAGGAGGGGAAGGGACAAGCACTTTGGTCGATGGGTGGTGGATGACGAGTGGTGAGATGGGTGGGAGGGTTCTGGCGATGGGATGGGTGGCGAAGGGACTGTCAGTGGGTGGGTGGGAGCGGTGTGGCAGTGGGATAGGTGGTGGGGGGACTGGCGGTGAGATGGGTATGGAAGAGACTGAACGAGCGGAGAGGAGGAACTAGTGTACAGTGTAAATGTACAGGACTGTTGCCCATGAGGCTCATAGAGTGTTTATTCTGAAAGATCATCGGCATCAAATGATGAACTCCTGACTATGTCCCTCCCCCTCTGGTAATGATTGCCGCTGTAGAAAAGGGCAGTGGTGCTCGTGGGGAAGAGAAGCAGTGACGACCAGAGGGGAGGGAAGTGTTGACAGCGCCCTGGGCAAAGTGGCAGCAGCGTTGGGCAGGGCTGGATGTGAAGGAACGTACTTCACTCTGATCTAATCGAGAACAGTTATGTTTGTCATTGACTCAGAATATAGATTTTAAATAAACTCCTATTCAGTGTTAAAAAACAGTTAGTTTAGGACAGCGACCAGTTGGCATGTTCTCAACCAATATACAACACACTGGAGTGCTGTGTACACAGTATGTGCTGAAATCGAAATCTAACTATACAGAGATTATAAAACAGTTCAACCTGGATTGTGCAGGAAATCAAAAATGCTATTTAGGAGCCTTCACCTAACGTGTGAAACCCTGATCCCCGGCGACAGCATTAAGTTGTTTTCTGACTGGGAAAGTTATTTATAATTAAATTCTTGCGTTTTGTAGTCTTTTGCTAAAAATACACAAGGCAGAGGAAGAGAAGGCTGAATCTAGGATTAGATGGGAAATACAAAGCCAGTTCATTGAGTTTTGGATTGAATTAGAGGGTCACATCCAGGCTTTTAGGATGTGAGTAAGCCAATCCCTGAATAAAACAACCCAGAGGATGGGGCAGGGAGGCCATGCTCAGAATAATGGGTGGTAGTTGCAAGCTCCCCCCTTTTCCTCATCAGTGTTTCCTATGGCAATTGTGACCTGCATCTGGCCTGGAGGCTTACACCGATAGCATCAGAAACAGGTGGTCACAGCTCCAGTGAGAGAGAGAGAAAAAAGTTTGAAGTTTAGCCGACACCCTTCATAACCTCTGGAGGGTTTCTGTGTGGGCAGCCTGCCAGTAAAGCTTTGTGAAGCACAGAGCAACCCCAAGAGGAGCTTCTACAGACTCTTCATACACAAACACAAATAAATCTCCCCGGCTTGTGAACCCTGCAGCTCTGTATAAATCAGCCGAAAGCTGGAGTTCACTTCCACCAGCCGCTGTATGGGACTTGGCACACCTTCCCCTTGGCCTTGCTGTGTGCATCCTGTGTCCTGCGCACCACACGGCGCAGACTGCTAATGGGACGTGACAAGCTGCACAACAGCCTCTTGGCTGCCAGACTGCGATGGGGTGAAGCTGAGAGAATGGGTAGGCAGCAACTCCGCAGACTGACTGCTTCGCGGCACTTCCACTCCTGCCCTGCCTTTTAACCCTTTCCCCGCTACAGGGCGTGTGTCTGCACCTCATTCAGAAATGACAGACTTTCCACTGCGCAGGCTCCCGCTCGAGTTTTGTTCTCCGGTACAACACTGCAGGGTCTCAGAAGAAAATGGCAAAACGCTGCAAGGCACTTCATGCTTCTTAGAAAGTGAAGTGTTTGGAGCCTTAAGAAGTTAACCCGTCCATCTCTGGGCAGCAGCAAACAGTATAATTAACAAAGGAAAAGCTGCCAATGTTAGAAGTACATGGCAGGTCAGTCAGCATCCATAAAGAAACAAGACAGGCTGCTAGCATTTGGGCGTGTACCCTTCACCACAACTATCACATTAAACCTTTATTCCTTAATCATTAATCTTCAATGGGACAAAAATACTTTCATTTGACCAGTAAAAACTCCTCCACATGTGCTGGTTTTAGTAACACGCCATGAATAAAGCACTTAATATTTTAGTTGTGACTCCAGTTAAAACCTATTGGTTGTTTTTCCATGATTTGGGTTGTAAAGGTTGGGGAGGAAGTGTTGTATCACAGGGCAGCCATTTGTACCTGGGAAGCATCAACTGGAGCATAACGCCACCTTCCTGTGGAGTGGGGGTGTCGGTGTGTGTCAAGGTATAGCCACTGTCCCTGGGGGGGGCGGGGGGTGGTTGGAGGCAAATCTAAAGCTGTAGCCACCGTTGCATAGAGGCGTATTTGAAGGCACAACTGCTGCTATGTGGCGATGGATGTATTTAAAGGTACAGCCACTGCGCTGTGGGGTGGTGGTTTATTTAAAGGTACAGTCCCTGTCCTTTTTTCGGGGGCAATTGTTTTGTTCCCTTACTCCCCTCTCGAGTTTCCCGGTACTGTTGATCACAGGATGCCATCAGTGGCATTCTATAGCTGGGGGCAGGAGGTGATTGAGAGTAGGGGGGAGGGGGTCTCCCATGTTTGTTAAATGCTGACCTCCCTCTTGATCAGCTCTCTGTGTACTTCATGTAGATTGTGACTTTCTCGCTGTCCGACATGTCAACATTGCTGCTCTGAGAATGGGCCATTTGACTGAAGGGGAACAGCTGTACATGTACCCAAGTACATTGAGCGCAGTGACTACTGTTACGTAGGCAAGCACAGCTGTCATTCTGTAACAGCAACATCCCACAAACAAAGAGAGATAAAAGAGCATTTTAACTGCTTTTTGGTGATATTTTAAATAGGAATGTTGGCCGGGTCTCTGGGAGAATTATGGAATGTTACTGCACAAAAACAGGCCATTTGGCTGATCAAGTCTGCACCGATGATTTTCTCCAATCTGGTCTAATCCCAGTCTCCTTAACGCTCCCCATATCTTCTAATATTCCCACTTTTCAAGCAACTAATTTCAGTTTAAAATGATTTATGGACTTTCTGCCTTTTTGGTAACAGTCTTGCTCTCCCCTGTTTGGAAACTAGATGTTCCCAGCACAGATCATTCCTGTCTTTCTGCTCGATATTAACACTGGGGTTGTGAGAGATTTACACATTCTGACCACTCCTCTGTATAATGATTTTTTTTCTGAACTTCTCTTCAATTCTTGAATTTGTGCCATCTCACCAACCAGTAGAAATAATCATTGCTATTTCCTTTGTCGTAACTTTGAAGATCCCTGTCAGGTCACCCCTTCTCGGCTTCAGTGCAGAAAGCTCTCATTTCTCTCTCCCGAACTCTAACCCCTCATCCCTGGTCCGTGAATCTCTGCTGCCTTTGTCCATTGCTTTTACATTGATCCCATAATGGGCTGGCAAAATAGCGCACAACACTCCAACGGCGATCTAACTAAGGTCCCGTACAAGTTCAAGAATCCTTTGCTGCTCTCTGAGTCGTGCCATGGGATCTTTTACTCTCCCTGACTTGCACGTGGCGCCTCGGTTTAACGTCTCATCTGAAGGGCAACCAACAATCCAGGAAAAGCAAACCTGCTTTAAAAATACATTTATGGCCACACCTTTTACATAAATGAAGATTTGTTTTCTTAAATGTGCGTATCTGGTTTTTAAACTAGATTGCAACATCTGGGGAAGCATTGAGCAGAGGGAGGGTACTTCATTCCCTTGGGAAGGAAGGGTGCCTCCAGTGATAAGTGTTTGAAATGTAGGTTGTGACATGATTAACACCCCCACTCACCCCAATTTTAACATCAGACAGAAACACACACGAGTGATTCGTCCTGGGAGCGTGTAGATTGTCCTAACGCAGGAGAGAAGGGCGGATCTACAAGAGTGCCCGAGCAAATTTCGATCCATGTGAAGGGACAGTCAGCAACCAATTAGGGATCGAATATTCGGACATCCTTCATCAATTATTGCTATGAAAATCATTTTTTAAAACGCGACAAGACTGTATGCATTTAATAACCCAGATCTTTAAAATAATTAAATGTACAGATGAGGTGGAAGTAAACAAGCTATTTAACTGTAATATGTAACACTAGAGCGCACAGGTACAGCATTCAGAAGGTTAGTTAGAAACCGCCCTGTTAAAGTGTGACAATAATCAGCCCTTGTCTCTGGATGGAGTGGGACTGATAGGAGGGACTTTCACTAAATTTACAATCGTACATTTACAGCCCCGCCCCAAACCAGTTTCCCTTCCAATTCCCATTGCTGTCCTAAGGACACTGACCTACACTGGGGTCTTGCCTGAGTAGCTGCTGCTCCTCTGGGTGTCAGTTTAGCTGTTACACCATAAGAGGCATCACAGCTGAGTAACTCTGTCCCCGGCCAAAACCAACACACTTCGGCAAGAATTACTGGAAAGTGATTGGGCAGAAGAAAGCTCGCTGGCTGCTTTTTTTCTCCCTAACTCAAGGACACTGGTTAATGTTAGCACCACCAGCGCCGCGGTCAGCTGAGATCACCTGTGGTGAGCTGGGATCTTCATGGTCCACGTGCTTCTGTGCTGCATAACTTGATACATTGATTCCCCAGAGTGATGGGTGGAGGAGAGAGGATTTGTGGTCTTCTATCACTATGTGCTACAGATACAGAGGGGAGGGAGATTAGTGGCCAAGAAATTTCTAGAACATTATTTTTGTAAATGCCCCTTTAACAATATTGGAATCCTCTATTAGTTGGATGCCAGGGTGATTCCCAGTGGAGAAGATGGGTGAACAATGCAGTTCTGAGCCTCTGCTGGTGTCACTCTGTGACTGGACTTTGTGGTGAGGGGAGTGGAAATCAACCGCGGAAACGTCCCCTTTCACCCGGTTACCAGGCTTCACTCGAGGGCCCTTCCCTCCCCTCACCTGGCATGGCCCAGAGCAGGAAATGTGAACACCTAGCTATGTTCTGGCATAGCGCCAGAGCACAGTACCGCCTGAGTACAGAGCACTTAGCTAGTGAGGGGTTAGCCGTAACTCTAACCATGTGTGCAGGAGTCTGCAGCTGGCCTGAGGATGCACGTGTAGATAGTGCGGGCTCAGTTTCTGAGCTAATTCTGCTCCGATTCAGACTAAAAGTACTGTTGTTCATTCATAATCAGTACTCCTGCAATAAAATTAAATTCTGGGTTGCTGAAGCTCTCGACACACGTAGTTTCTAACATTTTCCCCCCAGATCCACATCCTTTCTTCACCCCTGCTCCAGCTGCGGCAGGCCTGGGTTGCACATTTCTCCACTTCTCGTCAGTGACTCTCCACGACTAGCTGGCAGGAAGTGTGAACTGAGTGATGCTGGCCAGATGTGTGTCCCTTGCTCCCACCACCCGCTTCCCGACAATGGGACCCCTTCCTTCACCATGGCACTCCATCTAGTGGCCTGGCTGAAAATTGACGGTTTGCCCCAAGTCATGACGGGTGGCATTAGAACTCAAACTTTCAACCTGATGTCACCTGGTTGTGAGCCTCCGGTGCTCTTCAGCTATGTGTGCAGTTAAAACACACAATCATATCCAGCCACGTCAATCTCTGGTAAAGACCACTGTTTCCTTTCCAATTTTCTCCCCTCTTCTTCTGAAGGTGCTGACTCTCACTGAGGTACAGTTCCCGAAGGTGCTGACTGTCACTGGTGTACAGTTCCTGAAGGCGCTGACTCTCACTGGGGTACAGTTGCCTGAAGGTGCTGACTGTCACTGGGGTACAGTTCCTGAAGGTGCTGACTCTCACTGGGGTACAGTTCCCGAAGGTGCTGACTCTCACTGGGGTACAGTTCCCGAAGGTGCTGACTCTCACTGGGGTACAGTTCCCGAAGGTGCTGACTCTCACTGGGGTACAGTTCCTGAAGGTGCTGACTCTCACTGGGGTACAGTTCCTGAAGGTGCTGACTCTCACTGGGGTACAGTTCCTGAAGGTGCTGACTCTCACTGGAGTACAGTTCCTGAAGGTGCTGACTCTCACTGGGGTACAGTTCCTGAAGGTGACAGAGGTAGGGTGGGGCGAGGCCTTCTGTTGGTAATATTTTAAACCTGTCGCCCTGGGTCAGTTAAATTTTACCTGGTCCTAACGTAGATTTTTAAAGAACCTTAACTGCTACAGGTTTCTAATCTGTGCCATTATGTTAAATGTTAAAATATTTGTACAGGTGAATCTGATTATTGGTTTGAGAGATTAGCAAAGGCTGAAAAACTAAAGTGATTTAAGTCCCTGTAACTGTTGCTGGAGAATTTTGTTGTCAACTTATAACTAGCGCACGTAATCTTAAAATTAGAAGCAAATCCAGTGCAACTTCCTCAATAAAGGTTTGTGAGAATGTGGAACACACTGCCCCAGAGTCATCGATGCAGAATTAACTGAGGTAGATGGGAAATGGGAGTTTATCAGGAAGTGGAGAAAAGGCAGGGTAATAGGTTAAAAAGAAGTTCCTTTCACAACCTCAGAATGTCCCAGAGCAGTTCAGTCAATGTAGTCACTGCTGTAATGTGGAGAATTATGGCAGTCAATTTGCAAACAGCAAGCTCCCACAAACAGGAATAAGATAAATGACCAATTAAGCAGCTTATGATGGTGTTGGTTGAGGGATAAATGTTGACCAGGACACCAAGAGAACTTCCCTGCTCTTAATATAGAGGATGGGGATATTTTACGTCCACCTGAGTGGGCAGACAGGGCCTCTGTTTAACAACTTATCCGAAAGACGGCACCGCCGACAGTGCAGTACCCCCTCAGTACTGCACTGGAGTGTCAGCCTGGATTCTGTGCTCAAGTCCTCGGGTGGAGCTTGAACCCACAACCTTCTGACTCAGGTGAGAGTGCTACCCACTGTGCCACGGCTGACACCTGACTAAAGAGAGAGCTGCCATAGCTGACAAAATGGTGAAGCAGGCTCGGTGAGCTGAATGGCCCAATCCTGTTCTTGTAAACAAGTTGTTATTAGTGACTCCTGGCCACTCATTCTCTTGCACCTTATTGTTCAGAATGGGCAGCTCCTTTGGAAGGGACCTGACGCAGTGAACAGCAACTCAGGTAAAGTATTGACAAAGGAATTAGATAGGTTCCTGGTTCGCATAGGAGCAGAAGAGCATGCGGACTGCCCAGACTGACCAACAATTCAAACCGTGAAACAATGGAGACCCGGGAGACACAACAAAGCAGATGCTTTCCACAACCAAGTGGCATTCCAGAGGACACTTCCCTTTTCAAGAGACAAATATTCCTGATGAAGCACGGCCTTAAAGTTCCACGACACTGAGTGCCAAGTTACAAAGAAATAAGCTGACAGAGAGCTCCCACTCCCAGTCTCTTGCCACAGAATGATGATAACAAAAATTAGATTATATAAATAACACTAATCTGGCATTAATAGTTGCATGCAGTCACAAGATTACAATCATGACTCTAAGCTAAAGACAGTGATTGTATTTGGAGACATTATTCTGATGTTACAAATGGCTTCTTGTTAAGATACTTGGGCAGAACCAGTGCCCTAGCATGCTGCCAGCCAAATGTTAGATTCTTATTAAATAAGCCATTTAATTTCCTCCTCTTCTCCTAATGGCACTGACTCTCACTAGGGTACAGTTCCTGAAGGTGCTGACTCACACTGGGGTCCAGTTCCTGAAGGTGCTGACTCTCACTGGGGTACAGTTCCTGAGGGTGCTGACTCTCACTGGGGTACAGTTCCTGAAGGTGCTGACTCTCACTGGGGTACAGTTCCTGAAGGTGCTGACTCTCACTGGGGTACAGTTCCTGAAGGTGCTGACTCTCACTGGGGTACAGTTCCTGAAGGTGCTGACTCTCACTGGGGTACAGTTCCTGAAGGTGCTGACTCTCATTGGAGTACAGTTCCTGAAGGTGCTGACTCTCACTGGGGTCCAGTTCCTGAAGGTGCTGACTCTCACTGGGGTACAGTTCCTGAAGGTGCTGACTCTCACTGGGGTACAGATCCTGAAGGTGCTGACTCTCACTGGGGTACAGTCCCTGAAGGTGCTGACTCTCACTGGGGTACAGTTCCTGAAGGTGCTGACTCTCACTGGGGTACAGTTCCTGAAAGTGCTGACTCTCACTGGGGTACAGTTCCTGAAGGTGCTGACTCTCATTGGGGTACAGTTCATGAAGGTGCTGACTCTCACTGGGGTACAGTTCCTGAAGGTGCTGACTCTCACTGGGGTACAGTTCCTGAAGGTGCTGACTCTCACTGGGGTACAGTTCCTGAAGGTGCTGACTCTCACTGGGGTACAGTTCCTGAAGGTGCTGACTCTCACTGGGGTACAGTTCCTGAAGGTGCTGACTCTCACTGGGGTACAGTTCCTGAAGGTGCTGACTCTCACTGGGGTACAGTTCCTGAAGGTGCTGACTCTCACTGGGGTACAGTTCCTGAAGGTGCTGACTCTCGCTGGGGTACAGTTCCTGAAGGCGCTGACTCTGAGTAAAGCAGTTAAATCTAAACTGGTTGTTCACATATCCTTCTCTGAGCTCGAGTCTCTTCCCCTCCATTGTGTTGTTTACCACACCACATCTGTGCAGTGTTCCAATTCAAACATAACAGATAATAAATTGTCCATGCATTGTGCAAAATCAGTTGGTGAATATAATTTTTTTAATGTGCAAGTTGGCAGTGTGTTTGGAGACAAACTTCAGAATCTCGCTCCACAGAGGCAGCTAATGGACAGAGCATGCAACCACATCACCACTGTTGACAGCAAAATTGTTGGGAAATGTTGAAAATGCAATTCACAATGGTAAATATTGACAGAAAAATGTGATCAGAACTTGTCTAGATTTTTATTAATATATAGATGGTTATAAATGGAAATAGTAAAGTTAAATTTGTGACCTCTCAGGTTCAACCATTACAGTAGAACAAGGGGACACAGGTTAGCAAGAGGCAATTCAGGCAGATCTTCACACAAAGTGATGAACGCATGGAGCAGACTCTAGGTCGGAAAGTCCAGGCAAAAAGATGAATTAGAGGCTGTGATGGAGTGTAGGATGAGCCCCCTCGTGATTATTATATCACTGCATTGTGCTGTGTAACATGTCTGTTTTGTTACATGAGGTAAGTCTTAGGCAGTCAGAACTTTTCCAGATATTCAGCTGACTGGGCAGTTGCTGGCACTGAGGGATGACTGATTATCCCTGCAGCTGTTATGCCTCTGGACGTTTGCACATTGTTCACAGATTATTACCAAACCTGTGGTATAATCTAAGTCCAAAAATGTGCTGCTTTAGTGGTCTGAAAATCGCACACAAGGGTAATGGAGTGAAACAGGACAAGCACTGCTCGTGTGCAATGAGTACATGGCAGAGAGAACAGGCTGCTTTTATACCGATTGCTTGAGGGAAAGTGGAGGTGTCACACTGCTGGGTGGAGGCACATAATTAGGGCGAGGAGCTCGAGTCTGTGCCAGTAGTAGATTGGGACAGGCAGGAAGGAAGTAATATGTCTAATATGGCTTTGCATTAAGAGAGCACGCAGGCTCCTAGCTCTGGATCCAAGATTGAGAGAAGATGCAGGTGTTCCTGGTCTGGATCCAGGAGTGAGAGAGCAGTCAGGTACCCCAACTCTGGATCTAGGATTGAGAGAAGACATAGGTGTTCCTGGTATGGATCCAGGATCAAGCAGAATACAAGTAAATTTTTGCCCAAGCACCACAGGGGTGGAGTGCTGATAACAATTATACAGATTGATCATGTTTGATTTGAGATGCCTGTGCTGACTAGCACAAACCCTTAATGGATCCAGCCCCCAAATATCTGACACTGTTTTTACACACCCCCTGATAATCCCACACACTGACCTTTACACCCTTTCTAATTGTCTCCCAAACTGATCGCTTACAGATAGCATTATAGTCCCTGGCACAGACCCTTTGCACCCCCCCCCCCCCCTCCCTCCGAATAATCTTTTCGAAACTCTACACTTGCCCTTTACAGATCCTTCACATATTCTGCAGGGTAGTTGATTGTTGGAAGAAGGTTTATTTTGATGTAATGCTTATTTTTATTTTCCTTCTCTAACAGGCAGTATTAGAAGATCAGACTTTCAAGAGACAGATCGAGATTGAGATAACACCTGTCTTTCTTGTGCCAGACACCAATGGATTTATTGATCATCTCCCCAGTCTCGTCAGGCTGTTGGACTGTAGGCTGTACATCATCGTGGTCCCACTTATTGGTAAACATATTCTTCACTACCCTCTCGTCCTAGCTGAGTATTGTCTGTGTGTGGTCTGGCAGAAACACTGAGTGCAGTAAATTGATGAGATGCCTGTAACTGAGTGGTTGCACCAGGTTACATCTGGTGTTTTCTTTCTAAGGGTCTCCTTTAAAGTGTGTGTCACAGTAAACTACTAGGAATGTGCGAGAGATAGCCTTCAGAAAGAAAACGAACTCAAGTCCCCGGTCATTGTTGATAATATCACTCCCTAGTGATGTGAGAGTTCAGGACAGCAAAATAAATTCAGATTAGCAGCCGGGTGGAAGTGCATTACAAAAAATATGCGCTGATGTCACCAACCACAGGAACGAAACACAAACGGCTTGTACGATTGTCCGACCCCAAGATTGTGCAACAGGCCATAATGCACGGCCAGCCACTTGTATTTTTCGAATTATGTGCTCATCGGTCTCCCCATGCCCTGAACATCTCGCTTTCTCTGCTTCCGAAAATTGCTGTTAGGATTTGTTATTTAACCGTGAAATCAATCAAAGTATTGTATAAAAACTAGTCCATCTCTTGTGGCATTGCACATGGTTGATTAACAACTAGTATACTTCGACAGTAGAGCGGGTTAGACCCGGGAATAATACTCGGCTTTTAAATCAAGGGCCCAGATATTCTGATCGCAGGCCTCCCGCGGGCGGAGGGCTGCGATCTGGAAAAATCTGCGCCCTTACCTGAGGGCTCCCGGGAGGCACACAATTCCGCTGCTGGGCCTCTCCAAACTGCCGGTGCGCAGGGCCCACGTATCCCAGAGGCTCAGGCAGTTCGCAGCGTCCCTGGGATCACGTGGGCCATGCGGAGCCAATCAAAGAAGGGAATCTCCCTTCATACATTTGACAGGAAAGTTTATATGAATGGAAATCACCCCCAAAACATAGTAAAACTTTAAACAAATTAAAAAAAAAATCACATTTTTAAAATGACTTGAAAGTCCAGTAAATTAACTATTATAAACAAAACATTAAATTTTTGAAAAAAATAATTAAAGTTTTTTACGGGGCTAAAAATAAACTTACCTTTTTTAAAAAGTATTTTTAAAAGATAAATCAGTGAAAATTTTTTATTTTTTTAAACTTTTTTTCAACTCTTATCCTGGTAAAAGCAGGCCTTACCAGGCGCAAGAATTGTAAGAGTTTTCTGCAGGCGGAGGGTCTCCAAAAAGCGGAACTATCCGCCCGCAGAGGCCCTTCTCCAGGGCAGCCGGAGGATCTGAAATGCCGGTTTCCAGCGCATGCGCAGTGCATGCCTAAAACCATATTTCCGATGTCCCTGCGGGTGGGTACACAGCGCATACCCACCCGTAGGGATCGGAATAACCGGGCCATTATTTATTGTTAAATAGCAAAGCTTGGGCCAGAGCGCATGGAGAGATCATGATATTAGTGTGTAATGGGGAGATAGTGATATTAGTGTGCAACTGGAGATAGTGATATTAGTGTGTAACAGGGAGATAGTGATATTAGTGTGTAACTGGAGATAGTGATATTAGTGTGTAACTGGAGATAGTGATATTAGTGTGTAACTGGAGATAGTGATATTAGTGTGTAATGGGGAGATAGTGATATTAGTGTGTAACGGGGAGATAGTGATATTAGTGTGTAATGGGGAGATAGTGATATTAGTGTGTAATGGGGAGATAGTGATATTAGTGTGTAACTGGAGATAGTGATATTAGTGTGTAACAGGAGATAGTGATATTAGTGTGCAATGGGGAGATAGTGATATTAGTGTGTAACTGGAGATAGTGATATTAGTGTGCAATGGGGAGATAGTGATATTAGTGTGTAATGGGGAGATAGTGATATTAGTGTGTAACTGGAGATAGTGATATTAGTGTGTAACTGGAGATAGTGATATTAGTGTGTAACAGGAGATAGTGATATTAGTGTGTAATGGGGAGATAGTGATATTAGTGTGTAACTGGAGATAGTGATATTAGTGTGTAATGGGGAGATAGTGATATTAGTGTGTAACTGGAGATAGTGATATTAATGTGTAACTGGAGATAGTGATATTAGTGTGTAACTGGAAATAGTGATATTAGTGTGTAACAGGGAGATAGTGATATTAGTGTGTAACAGGAGATAGTGATATTAGTGTGTAACTGGAGATAGTGATATTAGTGTGTAACTGGAAATAGTGATATTAGTGTGTAACTGGAGATAGTGATATTAGTGTGTAACTGGAGATAGTGATATTAGTGTGTAATGGGGAGATAGTGATATTAGTGTGTAACTGGAGATAGTGATATTAGTGTGTAATGGGGAGATAGTGATATTAGTGTGTAATGGGGAGATAGTGATATTAGTGTGTAATGGGGAGATAGTGATATTAGTGTGTAACTGGAGATAGTGATATTAGTGTGTAACAGGAGTTAGTGATATTAGTGTGTAACTGGAGATAGTGATATTAGTGTGTAATGGGGAGATAGTGATATTAGTGTGTAATGGGGAGATAGTGATATTAGTGTGTAACTGGAGATAGTGATATTAGTGTGTAACAGGAGATAGTGATATTAGTGTGTAACAGGAGATAGTGATATTAGAGTGTAATGGGAGATAGTGATATTAGTGTGTAATGGGGAGATAGTGATATTAGTGTGTAACTGGAGATAGTGATATTAGTGTGTAACAGGAGATAGTGATATTAGTGTGTAACTGGAGATAGTGATATTAGTGTGTAACTGGAGATAGTGATATTAGTGTGTAACTGGAGATAGTGATATTAGTGTGTAACTGGAAATAGTGATATTAGTGTGTAACAGGGAGATAGTGATATTAGTGTGTAACTGGAGATAGTGATATTAGTGTGTAACTGGAGATAGTGATATTAGTGTGTAACTGGAAATAGTGATATTAGTGTGTAACTGGAGATAGTGATATTAGTGTGTAATGGGGAGATAGTGATATTAGTGTGTAACTGGAGATAGTGATATTAGTGTGTAACTGGAGATAGTGATATTAGTGTGTAACTGGAGATAGTGATATTAGTGTGTAATGGGGAGATAGTGATATTGGTGTGTAACGGGGAGATAGTGATATTAGTGTGTAACTGGAGATAGTGATATTAGTGTGTAATGGGGAGATAGTGATATTAGTGTGTAATGGGGAGATAGTGATATTAGTGTGTAACTGGAGATAGTGATATTAGTGTGTAATGGGGAGATAGTGATATTAGTGTGTAACTGGAGATAGTGATATTAGTGTGTAATGGGGAGATAGTGATATTAGTGTGTAACTGGAGATAGTGATATTAGTGTGTAACTGGAGATAGTGATATTAGTGTGTAACTGGAGATAGTGAGATTAGTGTGTAACAGGGAGATAGTGATATTAGTGTGTAATGGGGAGATAGTGATATTAGTGTGTAATGGGGAGATAGTGATATTAGTGTGTAACTGGAGATAGTGATATTAGTGTGTAACAGGGAGATAGTGATATTAGTGTGTAATGGGGAGATTGTGATATTAGTGTGTAATGGGGAGATAGTGATATTAGTGTGTAATGGGGAGATAGTGATGTTAGTGTGTAATGGGGAGATAGTGATAATAGTGTGTAATGGGGAGATAGTGATATTAGTGTGTAACTGGAGATAATGATATTAGTGTGTAATGGGGAGATAGTGATATTAGTGTGTAATGGGGAGATAGTGATGTTAGTGTGTAATGGGGAGATAGTGATATTAGTGTGTAATGGGGAGATAGTGATATTAGTGTGTAACTGGAGATAATGATATTAGTGTGTAATGGGGAGATAGTGATGTTAGTGTGTAATGGGGAGATAGTGATATTAGTGTGTAATGGGGAGATAGTGATATTAGTGTGTAATGGGGAGATAGTGATATTAGTGTGTAACAGGAGTTAGTGATATTAGTGTGTAACTGGAGATAGTGATATTAGTGTGTAACAGGAGTTAGTGATATTAGTGTGTAACTGGAGATAATGATATTAGTGTGTAATGGGGAGATAGTGATGTTAGTGTGTAATGGGGAGATAGTGATGTTAGTGTGTAATGGGGAGATAGTGATATTAGTGTGTAACTGGAGTTAGTGATATTAGTGTGTAACTGGAGATAATGATATTAGTGTGTAATGGGGAGATAGTGATGTTAGTGTGTAATGGGGAGATAGTGATATTAGTGTGTAATGGGGAGATAGTGATATTAGTGTGTAATGGGGAGATAGTGATATTAGTGTGTAACAGGAGTTAGTGATATTAGTGTGTAACTGGAGATAGTGATATTAGTGTGTAACAGGAGTTAGTGATATTAGTGTGTAACTGGAGATAATGATATTAGTGTGTAATGGGGAGATAGTGATGTTAGTGTGTAACAGGAGTTAGTGATATTAGTGTGTAACTGGAGATAGTGATATTAGTGTGTAACAGGAGTTAGTGATATTAGTGTGTAACTGGAGATAGTGATATTAGTGTGTAACTGGAGATAGTGATATTAGTGTGTAACGGGGAGATAGTGATATTAGTGTGTAATGGGGAGATAGTGATATTAGTGTGTAACTGGAGATAGTGATATTAGTGTGTAACAGGGAGATAGTGATATTAGTGTGTAACTGGAGATAGTGATATTAGTGTGTAACGGAGATAGTGATATTAGTGTGTAATGGGGAGATTGTGATATTAGTGTGTAACTGGAGATAGTGATATTAGTGTGTAATGGGGAGATAGTGATATTAGTGTGTAACTGGAGATAGTGATATTAGTGTGTAACAGGGAGATAGTGATATTAGTGTGTAACTGGAGATAGTGATATTAGTGTGTAACTGGAGATAGTGATATTAGTGTGTAACTGGAGATAGTGATATTAGTGTGTAATGGGGAGATAGTGATATTAGTGTGTAACTGGAGATAGTGATATTAGTGTGTAATGGGGAGATTGTGATATTAGTGTGTAACAGGAGATAGTGATATTAGTGTGTAATGGGGAGATAGTGATATTAGTGTGTAACTGGAGATAGTGATATTAGTGTGTAACAGGAGATAGTGATATTAGTGTGTAACTGGAGATAGTGATATTAGTGTGTAACAGGGATATAGTGATATTAGTGTGCAATGGGGAGATAGTGATATTAGTGTGTAACTGGAGATAGTGATATTAGTGTTTAACTGGAGATAGTGATATTAGTGTGTAACAGGAGATAGTGATATTAGTGTGTAACAGGGATATAGTGATATTAGTGTGTAACAGGAGATAGTGATATTAGTGTGTAACTGGAGAT
Organism: Squalus acanthias; assembly: GCA_030390025.1. NCBI lineage: Eukaryota > Metazoa > Chordata > Chondrichthyes > Squaliformes > Squalidae > Squalus > Squalus acanthias. The sequence continues at coordinate 1,916,874 of CM059448.1, forward strand.
AGTGATATTAGTGTGTAACAGGAGATAGTGATATTAGTGTGTAACTGGAGATAGTGATATTAGTGTGTAACAGGAGATAGTGATATTAGTGTGTAATGGGGAGATAGTGATATTAGTGTGTAATGGGGGAGTTAGTGATATTAGTGTGTAACTGGAGATAGTGATATTAGTGTGTAACTGGAGATAGTGATATTAGTGTGTAACAGGGAGATAATGATATTAGTGTGTAATGGGGAGATAGTGATATTAGTGTGTAATGGGGAGATAGTGATATTGGTGTGTAACAGGAGATAGTGATATTAGTGTGTAACTGGAGATAGTGATATCCGTGTGTAACTGGAGATAGTGATATTAGTGTGTAATGGGGAGATAGTGATATTAGTGTGTAATGGGGAGATAGTGATGTTAGTGTGTAATGGGGAGATAGTGATATTAGTGTGTAATGGGGAGATAGTGATATTAGTGTGTAACTGGAGATAGTGATATTAGTGTGTAACAGGGAGATAGTGATATTAGTGTGTAACAGGGAGATAGTGATATTAGTGTGTACCTGGAGATAGTGATATTAGCGTGTAACTGGAGATAGTGATATTAGTGTGTAATGGGGAGATAGTGATATTAGTGTGTAACAGGGAGATAGTGATATTAGTGTGTAATGGGGAGATAGTGATATTAGTGTGTAATGGGGGAGATAGTGATATTAGTGTGTAACTGGAGATAGTGATATTAGTGTGTAATGGGGAGATAGTGATATTAGTGTGTAACAGGGAGATAGTGATATTAGTGTGTAACAGGGAGATAGTGATATTAGTGTGTAACAGGAGATAGTGATATTAGTGTGTAACAGGAGATAGTGATATTAGTGTGTAACAGGGAGATAGTGATATTAGTGTGTAACTGGAGATAGTGATATTAGTGTGTAACAGGGAGATAGTGATATTAGTGTGTAACTGGAGATAGTGATATTAGTGTGTAATGGGGAGATAGTGATATTAGTGTGTAACTGGAGATAGTGATATTAGTGTGTAACTGGAGATAGTGATATTAGTGTGTAACTGGAGATAGTGATATTAGTGTGTAACTGGAGATAGTGATATTAGTGTGTAATGGGGAGATAGTGATATTAGTGTGTAACTGGAGATAGTGATATTAGTGTGTAACTGGGAGATAGTGATATTAGTGTGTAACTGGAGATAGTGATATTAGTGTGTAACTGGAGATAGTGATATTAGTGTGTAACTGGAGATAGTGATATTAGTGTGTAACTGGAGATAGTGATATTAGTGTGTAACGGGGAGATAGTAATATTAGTGTGTAACTGGAGATAGTGATATTAGCGTGTAATGGGGAGATAGTGATATTAGTGTGTAATGGGGAGATAGTGATATTAGTGTGTAACTGGAGATAGTGATATTAGTGTGTAACAGGGAGATAGTGATATTAGTGTGTAACGGGGAGATAGTGATATTAGTGTGTAACTGGAGATAGTGATATTAGTGTGTAACTGGAGATAGTGATATTAGTGTGTAATGGGGTAGTTAGTGATATTAGTGTGTAACTGGAGATAGTGATATTAGTGTGTAACTGGAGATAGTGATATTAGTGTGTAACTGGAGATAGTGATATTAGTGTGTAACTGGAGATAGTGATATTAGTGTGTAACAGGGAGATAGTGATATTAGTGTGTAACGGGGAGATAGTGATATTAGTGTGTAATGGGAGATAGTGATATTAGTGTGTAACAGGGAGATAGTGATATTAGTGTGTAACTGGAGATAGTGATATTAGTGTGTAACTGGAGATAGTGATATTAGTGTGTAATGGGGAGATAGTGATATTAGTGTGTAACTGGAGATAGTGATATTAGTGTGTAACAGGAGATAGTGATATTAGTGTGTAACAGGGAGATAGTGATATTAGTGTGTAACTGGAGATAGTGATATTAGTGTGTAACAGGGAGATAGTGATATTAGTGTGTAACTGGAGATAGTGATATTAGTGTGTAACAGGAGATAGTGATATTAGTGTGTAATGGGGAGATAGTGATATTAGTGTGTAACTGGAGATAGTGATATTAGTGTGTAACTGGAGATAGTGATATTAGTGTGTAATGGGGAGATAGTGATATTAGTGTGTAACTGGAGATAGTGATATTAGTGTGTAACTGGAGATAGTGATATTAGTGTGTAATGGGGAGATAGTGATATTAGTGTGTAATGGGGAGATAGTGATATTAGTGTGTAACTGGAGATAGTGATATTAGTGTGTAACTGGAGATAGTGATATTAGTGTGTAACAGGAGATAGTGATATTAGTGTGTAATGGGGAGATAGTGATATTAGTGTGTAACTGGAGATAGTGATATTAGTGTGTAATGGGGAGATAGTGATATTAGTGTGTAACTGGAGATAGTGATATTAGTGTGTAACTGGAGATAGTGATATTAGTGTGTAACTGGAGATAGTGATATTAGTGTGTAACAGGGAGATAGTGATATTAGTGTGTAACTGGAGATAGTGATATTAGTGTGTAACTGGAGATAGTGATATTAGTGTGTAACTGGAGATAGTGATATTAGTGTGTAATGGGGAGATAGTGATATTAGTGTGTAACTGGAGATAGTGATATTAGTGTGTAATGGGGAGATAGTGATATTAGTGTGTAATGGGGAGATAGTGATATTAGTGTGTAATGGGAGATAGTGATATTAGTGTGTAACTGGAGATAGTGATATTAGTGTGTAACAGGAGATAGTGATATTAGTGTGTAACTGGAGATAGTGATATTAGTGTGTAATGGGGAGATAGTGATATTAGTGTGTAATGGGGAGATAGTGATATTAGTGTGTAACTGGAGATAGTGATATTAGTGTGTAACAGGGAGATAGTGATATTACTGTGTAACAGGAGATAGTGATATTAGAGTGTAATGTGAGATAGTGATATTAGTGTTTAATGGGGAGATAGTGATATTAGTGTGTAAACTGGAGATAGTGATATTAGTGTGTAACAGGGAGATAGTGATATTAGTGTGTAACTGGAGATAGTGATATAGTGTGTAACTGGAGATAGTGATATTAGTGTGTAACTGGAGATAGTGATATTAGTGTGTAACTGGAAATAGTGATATTAGTGTGTAACAGGGAGATAGTGATATTAGTGTGTAACTGGAGATAGTGATATTAGTGTGTAACTGGAGATAGTGATATTAGTGTGTAACTGGAAATAGTGATATTAGTGTGTAACTGGAGATAGTGATATTAGTGTGTAACTGGGGAGATAGTGATATTAGTGTGTAATGGGGAGATAGTGATATTAGTGTGTAACTGGGAGATAGTGATATTAGTGTGTAATGGGGAGATAGTGATATTAGTGTGTAACTGGAGATAGTGATATTAGTGTGTAACTGGAGATAGTGATATTAGTGTGTAACTGGAGATAGTGAGATTAGTGTGTAACAGGGAGATAGTGATATTAGTGTGTAATGGGGAGATAGTGATATTAGTGTGTAACTGGAGATAGTGATATTAGTGTGTAACTGGAGATAGTGAGATTAGTGTGTAACAGGGAGATAGTGATATTAGTGTGTAACGGGAGATAGTGATATTAGTGTGTAATGGGGAGATTGTGATATTAGTGTGTAATGGGGAGATAGTGATATTAGTGTGTAATGGGGAGATAGTGATATTAGTGTGTAACAGGAGTTAGTGATATTAGTGTGTAACTGGAGATAGTGATATTAGTGTGTAACTGGAGATAGTGATATTAGTGTGTAACTGGAGATAATGATATTAGTGTGTAACTGGAGTTAGTGATATTAGTGTGTAACTGGAGATAATGATATTAGTGTGTAACTGGAGATAGTGATATTAGTGTGTAACTGGAGTTAGTGATATTAGTGTGTAATGGGGGAGATAGTGATGTTAGTGTGTAATGGGGAGATAGTGATAATAGTGTGTAATGGGGAGATAGTGATATTAGTGTGTAACTGGAGATAATGATATTAGTGTGTAATGGGGAGATAAGTGATATTAGTGTGTAATGGGGAGATAGTGATGTTAGTGTGTAATGGGGAGATAGTGATATTAGTGTGTAATGGGGAGATAGTGATGTTAGTGTGTAATGGGGAGATAGTGATATTAGTGGTGTAATGGGGAGATAGTGATGTTAGTGTGTAATGGGGAGATAGTGATGTTAGTGTGTAATGGGGAGATGGTGATATTAGTGTGTAACTGGAGTTAGTGATATTAGTGTGTAACTGGAGATAATGATATTAGTGTGTAATGGGGAGATAGTGATATTAGTGTGTAATGGGGAGATAGTGATGTTAGTGTGTAATGGGGAGATAGTGATATTAGTGTGTAATGGGGAGATAGTGATGTTAGTGTGTAATGGGGAGATAGTGATATTAGTGTGTAATGGGGAGATAGTGATGTTAGTGTGTAATGGGGAGATAGTGATGTTAGTGTGTAATGGGGAGATGGTGATATTAGTGTGTAACTGGAGTTAGTGATATTAGTGTGTAACTGGAGATAATGATATTAGTGTGTAATGGGGAGATAGTGATGTTAGTGTGTAACAGGAGTTAGTGATATTAGTGTGTAACTGGAGATAGTGATATTAGTGTGTAACAGGAGTTAGTGATATTAGTGTGTAACTGGAGATAGTGATATTAGTGTGTAACTGGAGATAGTGATATTAGTGTGTAACGGGGAGATAGTGATATTAGTGTGTAATGGGGAGATAGTGATATTAGTGTGTAACTGGAGATAGTGATATTAGTGTGTAACAGGGAGATAGTGATATTAGTGTGTAACTGGAGATAGTGATATTAGTGTGTAACAGGGAGATAGTGATATTAGTGTGTAATGGGGAGATAGTGATATTAGTGTGTAACTGGAGATAGTGATATTAGTGTGTAATGGGGAGATAGTGATATTAGTGTGTAACTGGAGATAGTGATATTAGTGTGTAACAGGGAGATAGTGATATTAGTGTGTAACTGGAGATAGTGATATTAGTGTGTAACTGGAGATAGTGATATTAGTGTGTAACTGGAGATAGTGATATTAGTGTGTAATGGGGAGATAGTGATATTAGTGTGTAACTGGAGATAGTGATATTAGTGTGTAATGGGGAGATTGTGATATTAGTGTGTAACAGGAGATAGTGATATTAGTGTGTAATGGGGAGATAGTGATATTAGTGTGTAACTGGAGATAGTGATATTAGTGTGTAACAGGAGATAGTGATATTAGTGTGTAACTGGAGATAGTGATATTAGTGTGTAACAGGGATATAGTGATATTAGTGTGTAATGGGGAGATAGTGATATTAGTGTGTAACATGGAGATAGTGATATTAGTGTGTAACTGGAGATAGTGATATTAGTGTGTAACAGGAGATAGTGATATTAGTGTTGTAACTTGGAGATAGTGATTAGTGTGTAACTGGAGATAGTGATATTAGTGTGTAACAGGGACTATAGTGATATTAGTGTGTAACTGGAGATAGTGATATTAGTGTGTAATGTAGTGTTGTAACAGGAGATAGTGATATTAGTGTGTAACTGGAGATAGTGATATTAGTGTGTAACTGGAGATAGTGATATTAGTGTGTAATGGGGAGATAGTGATATTAGTGTGTAATGGGGAGTTAGTGATATTAGTGTGTAACTGGAGATAGTGATATTAGTGTGTAACTGGAGATAGTGATATTAGTGTGTAACAGGGAGATAGTGATATTAGTGTGTAACTGGGAGATAGTGATATTAGTGTGTACAGGGAGATAGTGATATTAGTGTGTAACAGGAGATAGTGATATTAGTGTGTAACTGGAGATAGTGATATCCGTGTGTAACTGGAGATAGTGATATTAGTGTGTAATGGGGAGATAGTGATATTAGTGTGTAATGGGAGATAGTGATGTTAGTGTGTAATGGGGAGATAGTGATATTAGTGTGTAATGGGGAGATAGTGATATTAGTGTGTAACTGGAGATAGTGATATTAGTGTGTAACAGGGAGATAGTGATATTAGTGTGTAACAGGGAGATAGTGATATTAGTGTGTACCTGGAGATAGTGATATTAGCTGTGTAACTGGAGATAGTGATATTAGTGTGTAACTGGGAGATAGTGATATTAGTGTGTAACTGGAGATAGTGATATTAGTGTGTAACGGGGAGATAGTGATATTAGTGTGTAATGGGGAGATAGTGATATTAGTGTGTAACTGGAGATAGTGATATTAGTGTGTAATGGGGAGATAGTGATATTAGTGTGTAACAGGGAGATAGTGATATTAGTGTGTAACAGGGAGATAGTGATATTAGTGTGTAACAGGGAGATAGTGATATTAGTGTGTAACAGGAGATAGTGATATTAGTGTGTAACAGGAGATAGTGATATTAGTGTGTAACTGGAGATAGTGATATTAGTGTGTAACAGGAGATAGTGATATTAGTGTGTAACTGGAGATAGTGATATTAGTGTGTAATGGGAGATAGTGATATTAGTGTGTAACTGGGGAGATAGTGATATTAGTGTGTAATGGGGAGATAGTGATATTAGTGTGTAACTGGAGATAGTGATATTAGTGTGTAACAGGAGATAGTGATATTAGTGTGTAACAGGAGATAGTGATATTAGTGTGTAACTGGAGATAGTGATATTAGTGTGTAACTGGAGATAGTGATATTAGTGTGTAACTGGGAGATAGTGATATTAGTGTGTAATGGAGATAGTGATATTAGTGTGTAACTGGAGATAGTGATATTAGTGTGTAACTGGAGATAGTGATATTAGTGTGTAACTGGAGATAGTGATATTAGTGTGTAACTGGAGATAGTGATATTAGTGTGCAATGGGAAATAGTGATATTAGTGTGTAACTGGAGATAGTGATATTAGTGTGTAACTGGAGATAGTGATATTAGTGTGTAACTGGAGATAGTGATATTAGTGTGTAACTGGAGATAGTGATATTAGTGTGTAACTGGAGATAGTGATATTAGTGTGTAACTGGAGATAGTGATATTAGTGTGTAACGGGGAGATAGTAATATTAGTGTGTAACTGGAGATAGTGATATTAGCGTGTAATGGGGAGATAGTGATATTAGTGTGTAATGGGGAGATAGTGATATTAGTGTGTAACTGGAGATAGTGATATTAGTGTGTAACAGGGAGATAGTGATATTAGTGTGTAACGGGGAGATAGTGATATAGTGTGTAACTGGAGATAGTGATATTAGTGTGTAACTGGAGATAGTGATATTAGTGTGTAATGGGGTAGTTAGTGATATTAGTGTGTAACTGGAGATAGTGATATTAGTGTGTAACTGGAGATAGTGATATTAGTGTGTAACTGGAGATAGTGATATTAGTGTGTAACTGGAGATAGTGATATTAGTGTGTAACTGGAGATAGTGATATTAGTGTGTAACAGGGAGATAGTGATATTAGTGTGTAATGGGGAGATAGTGATATTAGTGTGTAATGGGAGATAGTGATATTAGTGTGTAACAGGGAGATAGTGATATTAGTGTGTAACTGGAGATAGTGATATTAGTGTGTAACTGGAGATAGTGATATTAGTGTGTAATGGGGAGATAGTGATATTAGTGTGTAACTGGAGATAGTGATATTAGTGTGTAACAGGAGATAGTGATATTAGTGTGTAACAGGGAGATAGTGATATTAGTGTGTAACTGGAGATAGTGATATTAGTGTGTAACAGGGAGATAGTGATATTAGTGTGTAACTGGAGATAGTGATATTAGTGTGTAACAGGAGATAGTGATATTAGTGTGTCAAGGGAGATAGAGATAATAGTGTGTAACTGGAGATAGTGATATTAGTGTGTAACTGGAGATTGTGATTTTAGGTGTAACTGGAGTTAGGATAGTAGTGTGTAACTGGAGATAGTGATATTAGTGTTGTCATGGGGAGATAGTGATATTGGGTTAACAGGAGATAGTGATATTAGTTGTGTATTGGGGAGATACTGATATTAGTGTGTTAATGGAGTAGTGATATTAGTGTGTAATGGGGCGTTAGTTATATTAGTGTGTAACTGGAGTTAGTATATTAGTGTGTAATGGGGAGTTAGTGATATTAGTGTGTAATGGGGTGATTGTGAAGTAGTGTTTAACTGGGATAGTGATATTAGTGTGTAATGGGGAGACAGTGATATTAGTGTGTAACGGGGAGGGACAGTGATATTAGTGTGAACGGGAGACAGTGATATTAGTGTTTGTAACGGGAGGATAGTGATATTAGTGTGTACTGGAAGATAGTGATATTAGTGCTGTAATGGATGATAGTGATATTAGTGTGTAACTGGAGGTTAGTGTTATTAGTGTGTACTGCAGATAAGTGATATTAGTGTGTAACAGGAGATAGTTGAATTAGTGTGTAACTGGAGATAGTGATATTAGTGTGTAACTGGAGATAGTGATATTAGTGTGTAATGGGGAGATAGTGATATTAGTGTGTAACTGGAGATAGTGATATTAGTGTGTAATGGGGAGATAGTGATATTAGTGTGTAATGGGGAGATAGTGATATTAGTGTGTAATGGGGAGATAGTGATATTAGTGTGTAACTGGAGATAGTGATATTAGTGTGTAACAGGAGTTAGTGATATTAGTGTGTAACTGGAGATAGTGATATTAGTGTGAAATGGGGAGATAGTGATATTAGTGTGTAATGGGGAGATAGTGATATTAGTGTGTAACTGGAGATAGTGATATTAGTGTGTAACAGGAGATAGTGATATTACTGTGTAACAGGAGATAGTGATATTAGAGTGTAATGTGAGATAGTGATATTAGTGTGTAATGGGGAGATAGTGATATTAGTGTGTAACTGGAGATAGTGATATTAGTGTGTAACAGGGAGATAGTGATATTAGTGTGTAACTGGAGATAGTGATATTAGTGTGTAACTGGAGATAGTGATATTAGTGTGTAACTGGGAGATAGTGATATTAGTGTGTAACTGGAGATAGTGATATTAGTGTGTAACAGGGAGATAGTGATATTAGTGTGTAACTGGAGATAGTGATATTAGTGTGTAACTGGAGATAGTGATATTAGTGTGTAACTGGAGATAGTGATATTAGTGTGTAACTGGAGATAGTGATATTAGTGTGTAATGGGGAGATAGTGTGTAACTGAGTAGTGTATTAGTGTGTAACTGGAGATAGTGATATTAGTGTGTAACTGGAGATAGTGATATTAGTGTGTAACAGGAGATAGTGATATTAGTGTGTAACTGGGAGATAGTGATATTAGTGTGTAACTGGAGATAGTGATATTAGTGTGTAACTGGAGATAGTGATATTAGTGTGTAATGGGGAGATAGTGATATTAGTGTGTAACTGGGAGATAGTGATATTAGTGTGTAACTGGAGATAGTGATATTAGTGTGTAATGGGGAGATAGTGATATTAGTGTGTAATGGGGAGATAGTGATATTAGTGTGTAACTGGAGATAGTGATATTAGTGTGTAATGGGGAGATAGTGATATTAGTGTGTAACTGGAGATAGTGATATTAGTGTGTAACTGGAGATAGTGATATTAGTGTGTAACTGGAGATAGTGAGATTAGTGTGTAACAGGGAGATAGTGATATTAGTGTGTAATGGGGAGATAGTGATATTAGTGTGTAACTGGAGATAGTGATATTAGTGTGTAACTGGAGATAGTGATATTAGTGTGTAACTGGAGATAGTGAGATTAGTGTGTAACAGGGAGATAGTGATATTAGTGTGTAATGGGGAGATAGTGATATTAGTGTGTAATGGGGAGATTGTGATATTAGTGTGTAATGGGGAGATAGTGATATTAGTGTGTAATGGGGAGATAGTGATATTAGTGTGTAACAGGAGTTAGTGATATTAGTGTGTAACTGGAGATAGTGATATTAGTGTGTAACAGGAGTTAGTGATATTAGTGTGTAACTGGAGATAATGATATTAGTGTGTAACTGGAGTTAGTGATATTAGTGTGTAACTGGAGATAATGATATTAGTGTGTAACTGGAGATAGTGATATTAGTGTGTAACTGGAGTTAGTGATATTAGTGTGTAATGTGGAGATAGTGATGTTAGTGTGTAATGGGGAGATAGTGATAATAGTGTGTAATGGGGAGATAGTGATATTAGTGTGTAACTGGAGATAATGATATTAGTGTGTAATGGGGAGATAGTGATATTAGTGTGTAATGGGGAGATAGTGATGTTAGTGTGTAATGGGGAGATAGTGATATTAGTGTGTAATGGGGAGATAGTGATGTTAGTGTGTAATGGGGAGATAGTGATGTTAGTGTGTAATGGGGAGATGGTGATATTAGTGTGTAACTGGAGTTAGTGATATTAGTGTGTAACTGGAGATAATGATATTAGTGTGTAATGGGGAGATAGTGATGTTAGTGTGTAATGGGGAGATAGTGATATTAGTGTGTAATGGGGAGATAGTGATATTAGTGTGTAATGGGGAGATAGTGATATTAGTGTGTAACAGGAGTTAGTGATATTAGTGTGTAACTGGAGATAGTGATATTAGTGTGTAACAGGAGTTAGTGATATTAGTGTGTAACTGGAGATAATGATATTAGTGTGTAACAGGAGATAGTGATATTAGTGTGTAACAGGGAGATAGTGATATTAGTGTGTAACTGGAGATAGTGATATTAGTGTGTAACAGGAGTTAGTGATATTAGTGTGTAACTGGAGATAGTGATATTAGTGTGTAACTGGAGACAGTGATATTAGTGTGTAATGGGGAGATAGTGATATTAGTGTGTAACTGGAGATAGTGATATTAGTGTGTAATGGGGAGATTGTGATATTAGTGTGTAACAGGAGATAGTGATATTAGTGTGTAATGGGGAGATAGTGATATTAGTGTGTAACTGGAGATAGTGATATTAGTGTGTAACAGGAGATAGTGATATTAGTGTGTAACTGGAGATAGTGATATTAGTGTGTAAAAGGGATATAGTGATATTAGTGTGCAATGGGGAGATAGTGATATTAGTGTGTAACTGGAGATAGTGATATTAGTGTGTAACTGGAGATAGTGATATTAGTGTGTAACTGGAGATAGTGATATTAGTGTGTAACAGGAGATAGTGATATTAGTGTGTAATGGGGAGATAGTGATATTAGTGTGTAATGGGGGAGTTAGTGATATTAGTGTGTAACTGGAGATAGTGATATTAGTGTGTAACTGGAGATAGTGATATTAGTGTGTAACAGGGAGATAATGATATTAGTGTGTAATGGGGAGATAGTGATATTAGTGTGTAATGGGGAGATAGTGATATTGGTGTGTAACAGGAGATAGTGATATTAGTGTGTAACTGGAGATAGTGATATCCGTGTGTAACTGGAGATAGTGATATTAGTGTGTAATGGGGAGATAGTGATATTAGTGTGTAATGGGGAGATAGTGATGTTAGTGTGTAATGGGGAGATAGTGACATTAGTGTGTAATGGGGAGATAGTGATATTAGTGTGTAACTGGAGATAGTGATATTAGTGTGTAACAGGGAGATAGTGATATTAGTGTGTAACAGGGAGATAGTGATATTAGTGTGTAACTGGAGATAGTGATATTAGTGTGTAATGGGGAGATAGTGATATTAGTGTGTAACAGGGAGATAGTGATATTAGTGTGTAATGGGGAGATAGTGATATTAGTGTGTAATGGGGAGATAGTGATATTAGTGTGTAACTGGAGATAGTGATATTAGTGTGTAATGGGGAGATAGTGATATTAGTGTGTAACAGGGAGATAGTGATATTAGTGTGTAACAGGGAGATAGTGATATTAGTGTGTAACAGGAGATAGTGATATTAGTGTGTAACAGGAGATAGTGATATTAGTGTGTAACAGGGAGATAGTGATATTAGTGTGTAACTGGAGATAGTGATATTAGTGTGTAACAGGGAGATAGTGATATTAGTGTGTAACTGGAGATAGTGATATTAGTGTGTAATGGGGAGATAGTGATATTAGTGTGTATTGGGGAGATAGTGATATTAGTGTGTAATGGGGAGATAGTGATATTAGTGTGTAACTGGAGATAGTGATATTAGTGTGTAACAGGAGATAGTGATATTAGTGTGTAACAGGAGTTAGTGATATTAGTGTGTAACTGGAGATAGTGATATTAGTGTGTAACTGGAGATAGTGATATTAGTGTGTAACTGGAGATAGTGATATTAGTGTGTAATGGGGAGATAGTGATATTAGTGTGTAATGGGAGATAGTGATATTAGTGTGTAACTGGAGATAGTGAGATTAGTGTGTAACTGGAGATAGTGATATTAGTGTGTAACTGAGATAGTGATATTAGTGTGTAACTGGAGATAGTGATATTAGTGTGTAATGGGAGATAGTGATATTAGTGTGTAACTGGAGATAGTGATATTAGTGTGAACAGGAGATTGTGATATGATGTGTAAACTGAGAAGGATATTAGTGTGTAACTGGAGATAGTGATATTAGTGTGTATGGGAATAGTGATATTAGTGTACTGCTATTACTGTGTTACAGAATAGTGTTATTAGTGTGTAACAGGGAGATAGTGATATTAGTGTGTAACTGGAGATAGTGATTATTAGTGTGTATCTGGGGAGATAGTGATTAGTCAACTTATGTGTATTGTGTGTACAGGAGAAGTGATATTTAGTGTGTAATGGGAGATAGTGATATTAGTGTGTACTGGAGATAGTGATATTATGTGTAACGGGAGATAGTGATATTAGTGTGTAAAGGAGTTAGTGATATAGTGTGTAACTGGAGATAGTGATATTAGTGTGTAACTGGAGATAGTGATATTAGTGTGTAATGGAGATAGTGATATAGTGTGTACTTGGAGATAGTGATATTAGTGTGTAACTGGAGATAGTGATATTAGTGTGTAACTGGAGATAGTGATATTAGTGTGTAACTGGAGATAGTGATATTAGTGTGTAACTGTGGAGATAGTGATAGTTAGCTGTGTAATGGGGGGAGATAGTGATAATAGTGTGTAATGGGGAGATAGTGATATTAGTGTGTAAAACTGGAGATAGTGATATTAGTGTGTAACTGGGGAGAATAGTGATTATAGTGTGATAATAGTGTTAACTGGAGATATGATATTAGTTGTGTAACTGGGAGATAGGATATAAGTGTTGTAATGGGGTAGTTAGTTGATAGTTAGTGTGTAACTGGGAGATAGTGATAGTTAGTGTGTAACTGGAGAGAGGTGATAATTAGTGTGTAACTGGAGATTAGTGATAATAGTGTGTAACTGGAGATAGTGATATTAGTGTGTAACTGAGAGGAGATTAGTGATGTTAGATTAGTGTAATGGGGAGATAGTGATATTAGTGGTAATGGGGAGATAGTGATATTAGTGTGTACATGGGAGATAGTATAGTAGTGGTGTAACAGGAGATAGTGATATTAGTGTGTAACTGGAGATAGTGATATTAGTGTGTAAAGGGGAGATTAGTGATATTAGTGTGTAACTGCAGATAGTGATATTAGTGTGTAACAGGAGATAGTGATATTAGTGTGTAACAGGGAGATAGTGATATTAGTGTGTAACTGGAGATAGTGATATTAGTGTGTAACAGGGAGATAGTGATATTAGTGTGTAACTGGAGATAGTGATATTAGTGTGTAACTGGAGATAGTGATATTAGTGTGTAATGGGGAGATAGTGATATTAGTGTGTAACTGGAGATAGTGATATTAGTGTGTAACAGGAGATAGTGATATTAGTGTGTAACAGGGAGATAGTGATATTAGTGTGTAACTGGAGATAGTGATATTAGTGTGTAACAGGGAGATAGTGATATTAGTGTGTAACTGGAGATAGTGATATTAGTGTGTAATGGGGAGATAGTGATATTAGTGTGTATTGGGGAGATAGTGATATTAGTGTGTAATGGGGAGATAGTGATATTAGTGTGTAACTGGAGATAGTGATATTAGTGTGTAACAGGAGATAGTGATATTAGTGTGTAACAGGAGTTAGTGATATTAGTGTGTAACTGGAGATAGTGATATTAGTGTGTAACTGGAGATAGTGATATTAGTGTGTAACTGGAGATAGTGATATTAGTGTGTAATGGGGAGATAGTGATATTAGTGTGTAATGGGGAGATAGTGATATTAGTGTGTAACTGGAGATAGTGAGATTAGTGTGTAACTGGAGATAGTGATATTAGTGTGTAACTGGAGATAGTGATATTAGTGTGTAATGGGGAGATAGTGATATTAGTGTGTAACTGGAGATAGTGATATTAGTGTGTAACTGGAGATAGTGATATTAGTGTGTAACTGGAGATAGTGATATTAGCGTGTAATGGGGAGATAGTGATATTAGTGTGTAATGGGGAGATAGTGATATTAGTGTGTAACTGGAGATAGTGATATTAGTGTGTAACAGGGAGATAGTGATATTAGTGTGTAATGGGGAGATAGTGATATTAGTGTGTAACTGGAGATAGTGATATTAGTGTGTAATGGGGTAGTTAGTGATATTAGTGTGTAACTGGAGGTAGTGATATTAGTGTGTAACTGGAGATAGTGATATTAGTGTGTAACTGGAGATAGTGATATTAGTGTGTAACTGGAGATAGTGATATTAGTGTGTAACAGGGAGATAGTGATATTAGTGTGTAATGGGGAGATAGTGATATTAGTGTGTAATGGGAGATAGTGATATTAGTGTGTAACAGGGAGATAGTGATATTAGTGTGTAACTGGAGATAGTGATATTAGTGTGTAACTGGAGATAGTGATATTAGTGTGTAATGGGGAGATAGTGATATTAGTGTGTAACTGGAGATAGTGATATTAGTGTGTAATAGGAGATAGTGATATTAGTGTGTAATAGGAGATAGTGATATTAGTGTGTAACTGGAGATAGTGATATTAGTGTGTAATAGGAGATAGTGATATTAGTGTGTAACTGGAGATAGTGATATTAGTGTGTAATAGGAGATAGTGATATTAGTGTGTAATAGGAGATAGTGATATTAGTGTGTAATTGGAGATAGTGATATTAGTGTGTAATGGGGAGATAGTGATATTAGTGTGTAACTGGAGATAGTGATATTAGTGTGTAACTGGAGATAGTGATATTAGTGTGTAACTGGAGATAGTGATATTAGTGTGTAATGGGGAGATAGTGATATTAGTGTGTAACTGGAGATAGTGATATTAGTGTGTAACAGGGAGATAGTGATATTAGTGTGTAATGGGGAGATAGTGATATTAGTGTGTAATGGGGAGATAGTGATATTAGTGTGTAACTGGAGATAGTGATATTAGTGTGTAACTGGAGATAGTGATATTAGTGTGTAATGGGGAGATAGTGATATTAGTGTGTAACTGGAGATAGTGATATTAGTGTGTAATAGGAGATAGTGATATTAGTGTGTAATAGGAGATAGTGATATTAGTGTGTAACTGGAGATAGTGATATTAGTGTGTAATAGGAGATAGTGATATTAGTGTGTAACTGGAGATAGTGATATTAGTGTGTAATAGGAGATAGTGATATTAGTGTGTAATAGGAGATAGTGATATTAGTGTGTAATTGGAGATAGTGATATTAGTGTGTAATGGGGAGATAGTGATATTAGTGTGTAACTGGAGATAGTGATATTAGTGTGTAACTGGAGATAGTGATATTAGTGTGTAACTGGAGATAGTGATATTAGTGTGTAACTGGAGATAGTGATATTAGTGTGTAATGGGGAGATAGTGATATTAGTGTGTAACTGGAGATAGTGATATTAGTGTGTAACAGGGAGATAGTGATATTAGTGTGTAACGGGGAGATAGTGATATTAGTGTGTAATGGGGAGATAGTGATATTAGTGTGTAACTGGAGATAGTGATATTAGTGTGTAACTGGAGATAGTGATATTAGTGTGTAACAGGAGATAGTGATATTAGTGTGTAATGGGGAGATAGTGATATTAGTGTGTAACTGGAGATAGTGATATTAGTGTGTAATAGGAGATAGTGATATTAGTGTGTAATGGGGAGATAGTGATATTAGTGTGTAACTGGAGATAGTGATATTAGTGTGTAATAGGAGATAGTGATATTAGTGTGTAATGGGGAGATTGTGATATTAGTGTGTAATGGGGAGATAGTGATATTAGTGTGTAACTGGAGATAGTGATATTAGTGTGTAACTGGAGATAGTGATATTAGTGTGTAATAGGAGATAGTGATATTAGTGTGTAACTGGAGATAGTGATATTCGTGTGTAACAGGAGATAGTGATATTAGTGTGTAACTGGAGATAGTGATATTAGTGTGTAATGGGGAGATAGTGATATTAGTGTGTATCTGGAGATAGTGATATTAGTGTGTAATGGGGAGATAGTGATATTAGTGTGTAACAGGAGATAGTGATATTAGTGTGTAATGGGGAGATAGTGATATTAGTGTGTAACTGGAGATAGTGATATTAGTGTGTAACTGGAGTTAGTGATATTAGTGTGTAACTGGAGATAGTGATATTAGTGTGTAACTGGAGATAGTGATATTAGTGTGTAATGGGGAGTTAGTGATATTAGTGTGTAATGGGGAGATAGTGATATTAGTGTGTAACTGGAGATAGTGATATTAGTGTGTAACTGGAGATAGTGATATTAGTGTGTAACTGGAGTTAGTGATATTAGTGTGTAACTGGAGATAGTGATATTAGTGTGTAATGGGGAGATAGTGATATTGGTGTGTAACAGGAGATAGTGATATTAGTGTGTATTGGGGAGATACTGATATTAGTGTGTAACTGGAGATAGTGATATTAGTGTGTAATGGGGAGATAGTGATATTAGTGTGTAACTGGAGTTAGTGATATTAGTGTGTAATGGGGAGTTAGTGATATTAGTGTGTAATGGGGAGATAGTGATATTAGTGTGTAACTGGAGATAGTGATATTAGTGTGTAATGGGGAGACAGTGATATTAGTGTGTAACGGGGAGACAGTGATATTAGTGTGTAACGGGAGACAGTGATATTAGTGTGTAACGGGGAGATAGTGATATTAGTGTGTAACTGGAGATAGTGATATTAGTGTGTAACTGGAGATAGTGATATTAGTGTGTAACTGGAGGTAGTGATATTAGTGTGTAACTGCAGATAGTGATATTAGTGTGTAACAGGAGATAGTGATATTAGTGGGTAACGGGGAGACAGTGATATTAGTGTGTAATGGGGAGATAGTGATATTAGTGTGTAACTGGAGATAGTGATATTAGTGTGTAACTGGAGATAGTGATATTAGTGTGTAACTGGAGGTAGTGATATTAGTGTGTAACTGCAGATAGTGATATTCTCTCTCTGAGGCAGTCCCTCGGGACCGAGGATGACTTGCTTCCACAGTAAATAAATGAGTTCTATAGTTATATAAAAAGAAAAAGGGTGGCTAAGGCAAACGTTGGTCCCTTAGAGGATGAGACCGGGAAATTAATGGTGGGAAACATGGAGATGGCAAAAATGATGAACAAATATTTTGTTTCAGTCTTTACAGTAGAGGACACTAAGAATATCCCAACACTGGACAAACAGGGGGCTCTAGGGGGGGAGGAGCTAAATACGATTAAAATCACTAAGGAAGTGGTACTCAGTAGAATAATGGGACTCAAGGCGGATAAATCACCTGGACCTGATGGCTTACATCCTAGAGTCTTGAGGAAGTGGCAGTAGGGATTGTAGATGCATTGGTAATAATTTTCCAAAACTCCCTGGAATCAGCTAAGGTCCCGGCAGACTGGAAAACTGCTAATGTAACACCCTTATTTAAAAAGGGCAGTAGGCAGAAGGCTGGTAACTATAGACCAGTTAGTCTAACATCTGTGGTAGGGTAAAATTTTGGAGTCTATTATTAAGGAGACAGTAACGGACATTTAGATAAACATAATTTGATAGGACAAAGTCAGCATGGCTTTTACGAAGGGGAAGTCATGTCTGACAAATTTGCTTGAGTTCTTTGAGGACATAACGTACAGGGTGGATAAAGGGGAACCAATGGACGTAGTGTATTTAGACTTCCAGAAGGCATTCGACAAGGTGCCACATAAAAGATTATTGCTCAAGATAAAAAATCACTGGATTGGGGGGAATATTCTGGCATGGGTGGAGGATTGGTTATCTAACAGGAAGCAGAGAGTTGGGATAAATGGTTCATTCTCGGACTGGCAACCAGTAGCCAGTGGTGTTCCGCAGGGGTCGGTGCTGGGTCCCCAACTCTTTACAATCTATATTAACGATTTGGAGGAGGGGACCGAGTGTAACATATCAAAGTTTGCAGATGATACAAAGATGGGAGGGAAAGTAGAAAGTGAGGAGGACATAAAAAACCTACAAGGGGATATAGACAAGCTGGGTGAGTGGGCAGAGATTTGGCAGATGCAATACAATATTGGAAAATGTGAGGTTATGCACTTTGGCAGGAAAAATCAGAGAGCAAGTTATTATCTTAATGGCGAGAAACTGGAAAGTACTGCAGCACAAAGGGATCTGGGGGTCCTAGTGCAAGAAAATCAAAAAGTTAGTATGCAGGTGCAGCAGGTGATCAAGAAGGCCAACGGAATGTTGGCTTTTATTGCTAGGGGGATAGATTATAAAAACAGGGAGGTATTGCTGCAGTTATATAAGGTATTGGTGAGACCGCATCTGGAATACTGCATACAGTTTTGGTGTCCATACTTAAGAAAAGACATACTTGCTCTCGAGGCAGTACAAAGAAGGTTCACTCGGTTAATCCCCGGGATGAGGGGGTGGACATACGAGGAGAGGTTGAGTAGATTGGGACTCTACTCATTGGAGTTCAGAAGAATGAGAGGCGATCTTATTGAAACATATAAGATTGTGAAGGGGCTTGATCGGGTGGATGCGGTAAGGATGTTCCCAAGGATGGGTGAAACTAGAACTAGGGGGCATAATCTTAGAATAAGGGGCTGCTCTTTCAAAACTGAGATGAGGAGAAACTTCTTCACTCAGAGGGTAGTAGGTCTGTGGAATTTGCTGCCCCAGGAAGCTGTGGAAGCTACATCATTAAATAAATTTAAAACAGAAATAGACAATTTCCTAGAAGTAAAGGGAATTAGGGGTTACGGGGAGCGGGCAGGAAATTGGACATGAGGTTGAGTTCGGATCGGTCGAGGCCCTGTGGGTGGCGTAGCGGGCCCAGGGGCTGAGTGGCCGGGTCCTGCTCCTACTTCTTGTGTTCTTTAGATTTGAGGTGAGGATCAGATCAGCCATGATCTTATTGAATGGCGGAGCAGGCTCGAAGGGCCGATTGGCCTACTCCTGCTCCTATTTCTTATGTTCTTATGTTCTCAGGTGACTGATGAGTCTAATGCGGGACCTACAGTCTCTGTCACAGGTGGGGCAGCTAGTGGTTTAGGGGCGGGTGGGTGGGCTGCTTGGATTGACGTGCGCTCCTTGCGTTTGGCTTCCGCTTGCTCCTGGCGAAGAGACTTGAGGTGTTCGGCGCCTTCCCGGATGCTTCTCCACCACTTTGTGCGGTCTTGGGCCAGAGATTCCCAGGTGTCAGTGGGGATGTTGCACTTTTTCAAGGAGGCTTTGAGGGTGATCTTGAAGCGTTTCCTCTGCCCACCTGGGGCTCTCTTGCCGTGTCGGAGCTCCGAGTAGAGCGCTTATTTTGGGAGTCTCGTATCGGGCATGCGGACGATGTGACCCGTCCATCGGAGCTGATCGATCGTGGTCAAAGCTTTGATGCTGGGGATGTTGGCCTGAGCGAGAAAACTGATGTTGGTGCGCCTATCCTGCCAATAGATTTGCAAGATCTTGCGGAGGCAGCGTTGGTGGTACCTCTCCAGTGCTTTGAAGTGCCTGCTGTACATGGTCCATGACTCTGAGGCATACAGTAGGGCGGGCATCACTGCTGCTCTGTAGACCATGAGCTTAGTGCCGGGTTTGAGGTCCTGGTCTTCAAACACACTCTTCCTCAGGCGACCGAAGGCTGCACTGGCACACTGAAGGCGGTGTTGGACTTCGTCATTGACGTCTGCCTTTGTTGACTGTAGGCTCCCGAGGTATGGAAAGTGGTCCACATTGTCCAAGGCCTTGTCGTGGATTTTGATAATCAGGGGGCAGTACTGTGTGGTGGGGGCAGGTTGGTAGAGGATCTTTGTCTTACGGATGTTTAGTGTAAGGCCCATGCTTTCGTGCGCTTCGGTGAAGGTGTTGACGATGGTTTGGAGTTCAACCTCCGAGTGAGCGCAGACGCAAGCATCGTCTGCATACTGCAATTCGACGACAGAGGATGGGACGACCTTGGATCTGGACTGGAGGCGACGGAGGTTGAACAGTTTCCCGTTTGTTCTGTAAATTCGCTCCACTCCAGCGGGGAGCTTACTGAGGGTGAGATGGAGCATTGCAGCAAGGAAGATTGAGAAGAGCGTTGGTGCAATGACACAGCCTTGCTTGACCCTGGTCCGTACGTGAATTGGGTCTGTGGTGGAGCCGTTGGTCAGGATCACAGCTTGCCTGTCGTCGTGAAGCAGGCGGAGGATGGTGACAAACTTTTGAGGGCAGCCGAATTTGAGGAGGACCTGCCATAATCCCTCACGGTTGACAGTGTTGAAGGCCTTTGTGAGATCAAAGAAGGCCATGTACAGCGGTTGGTGCTGTTCCCTGCATTTCTCTTGCAATTGACGCGCGGTGACGATCATGTCCATTGTGCCCCTTTGTGGGCAGAATCTGCATTGTGACACTGGGAGGAGCTCTTCGGCCACTGGGAGAAGGCGATAGAGGAGGATTCTTGCGATATTAGTGTGTAACTGGAGATAGTGATATTATTGTGCAACAGGAGATAGTGATATTAGTGTGTAACTGGAGACAGTGGTATTAGTGTGTAACTGGAGATAGTGATATTAGTGTGTAATGGGGAGATAGTGATATTGGTGTGTAACTGGAGATAGTGATATTGGTGTGTAACTGGAGATAGTGATATTAGTGTGTAACAGGAGATAGTGATATTAATGTGTAATGGGGAGATAGCGATATTAGTGTGTAACTGGAGATAGTGGTATTAGTGTGTAACAGGAGATAGTGATATTAGTGTGTAACGGGAGATAGTGATATAAGTGTGTAACAGGAGATAGTGATATTAGTGTGTAATGGGGAGATAGTGATATTGGTGTGTAACTGGAGATAGTGATATTAGTGTGTAACGTAAGATAGTGATATGAGTGTGTAACTGGAGATAGTGATATTAGTGTGCAATGGGAAATAGTGATATTAGTGTGTTTCTGGAGTTAGTGATATTAGTGTGTAATGGGGAGTTAGTAATATCAGTGTGTAACTGGAGATAGTGATAGTGTGTAACGGGAGATAGTGATATTAGTGTGTAACTGGAGATAGTGGTATTAGTGTGTAAATGGAGATAGTGATATTAGTGTGTAACGGGGAGATAGTGATATTAGTGTGTAACGGGAGATAGTGATATTAGTGTGTAACTGGAGATAGTGGTATTAGTGTGTAAATGGAGATAGTGATATTAGTGTGTAACAGGGAGATAGTGATATTAGTGTGTAACGGGGAGATAGTGATATTGGTGTGTAACAGGGGATAGTGATATTGGTGTGTAACTGGGGATAGTGATATTAGTGTGTAACGGGAGATAGTGATATTAGTGTGTAACTGGAGATAGTGATATCAGTGTGTAACTGGAGATAGTGATATTAGTGTGTAACAGGGAGATAGTGATATTAGTGTGTAACGGGGAGATAGTGATATTAGTGTGTAACTGGAGATAGTGATATTAGTGTGTAATGGGGAGATAGTGATATTAGTGTGTAACTGGAGATAGTGATATTAGTGTGTAATGGGGAGATAGTGATATTAGTGTGTAATGGGGAGATAGTGATATTAGTGTGTAACTGGGAGATAGTGATATTAGTGTGTAACGGGAGATAGTGATATTAGTGTGTAATGGGGAGATAGTGATATCAGTGTGTAACTGGAGATAGTGAGATTAGTGTGTAAGTGGAGATAGTGAGATTAGTGTGTAACGGGAAATAGTGATATTAGTGTGTAACTGGAGAGTGATATTAGTGTGTAATGGGAGATAGTGATATTAGTGTGTAACTGGAGATAGTGATATTAGTGTGTAATGGGGAGATAGTGATAGCAGTGTGTAACTGGAGATAGTGATATTAGTGTGTAATGGGGAGATAGTGATATTAGTGTGTAACTGGAGATAGTGATATTAGTGTGTAAGTGGAGATAGTGAGATTAGTGTGTAATGGAGATAGTGATATTAGTGTGTAACGGGGAGATAGTGGTGTTAGTGTGCAACTGGAGATAGTGATATTAGTGTGTAACTGGCGATAGTGATCATAGTGTGTAACTGGAGTTAGTGATATTAGTGTGTAACTGGCAGATAGTGATATTAGTGTGTAACTGGAGATAGTGGTGTTAGTGTGCAACTGGCGATAGTGATCATAGTGTGTAACTGGAGATAGTGATATTAGTGTGTAACTGGAGATAGTGATATTAGTGTGTAATGGGGAGAGAGTGATATTCATGTGTAACGGGAGATAGTGATATTAGTGTGTAACTGGAGATAGTGATATTAGTGTATAAGAACATAAGAAATAGGAGCAGGAGTAGGCCAATCGGCCCCTCGAGCCTGCTCCGCCATTCAATAAGATCATGGCTGATCTGATCCTAACCGCCAATCTACTATCTACTATCACAGAACCATCTCCTGCATCTAACAGAATTGCACACACGAAATAGGAGCAGAATCAGGCTACACGGTCCCTGGGCCCGCTCCACTACCCACCGGGCCATGACCGATCCGAACCTAGACTCATGTCCAAATTCCTGCCCGCTCCCCGTAACCCTTAATGCCCTTTACTTCTAGGAAACTGTCTATTTCTGTTTTAAATTTATTTAATGATGTAGCTTCTACAGCTTTTTGTCGCAGCATATTCCATGGACCTACCACCCTCTGAGTGAAGTAGTTCTTCCTCATCTCAGTTTTGAAAGAGCAGCCCCTTATTCTAAGACTATGTCCCCTAGTTCTAGTCTCACCCGTCATCGGGAACATCCTCCCCGCATCCACCCGATCCAACCCCTTCACAATCTTATATGTTTCAATAAGATCGCCTCTCATTCTTCTGAACTCCAATGAGTAGAGTCCCAATCTACACAACCTCTCCTCATATGACCACCCCCTCATCCCCGGGATTAACCGAGTGAACCTTTTTTGCACTGCCTCGAGAGCAAGGATGTCTTTCCTTAAGTAAGGACACCAAAACTGTATGCAGTATTCCAGGTGCGGTCTCACCAATACCTTGTACAACTGAAGCAATACCTCCCTATTTTTATATTCTATCCCCCTAGCAATGAAAGCCAACATTCCATTTGCCTTCTTAATCACTTGCTGCACCTGCATACTAACCTTTTGAGTTTCGTGCACCAAGACCCCCAGATCCCTTTGCACTTCAGTACTCTCCAGTTTCTTGCCATTAAGATAATAAATTGCTCTAGGATTTTTCCTGCCAAAGTGCATCACCTCACACTTTCCAGTGTTGTATTCCATCTGCCAAATCTCTGCCCACTTACTTAGCCTGTCTATGTCCCCTTGCAGGTTTTTTATGTCCTCCTCACTCACTACTTTCCCTCCCATCTTAGTATCATCTGCAAATTTTGATATGTTACACTTGGTCCCTTCCTCCAAATCGTTAATATAGATTGTAAAGAGTTGGGGACCCAGCACTGACCCCTGTGGAACACCACTAGTTACTGATTGCCAGTCTGAGAATGAACCATTTATCCCAACTCTTTGCTTTCTGTTAGATAGCCAATCCTCTATCCATGCCAGAATATTACCCCCAATCCCGTGATTTTTTACCTTAAGCAATAATCTTTTGTGTGGCACCTTGTCAAATGCCTTTTGGAAGTCTAAATACACTACGTCCACTGGTTCCCCTTTATCCACTCTATATGTTACTTCCTCAAAGAACTCCAGCAAATTTGTCAAACATGACTTCCCCTTCGTAAAACCATGCTGACTTTGTCCTATTAAATTATGATTATCCAAATGTCCTGTTACTGTTTCCTTAATAATGGACTCCAAAATTTTACCTACCACAGATGTTAGGCTAACCGGTCTATAGTTACCAGCCTTCTGTCTACTGCCCTTTTTAAATAAGGGTGTTACATTAGCAGTTTTCCAGTCTGCCGGGACCTTAGCGGAATCCAGGGAGTTTTGAAAAATTATTACCAATGCATCTACAATCCCTACCGCCACTTCCTTCAAGACTCTAGGATGTAAGCCATCAGGTCCAGGTGATTTATCCGCCTTGAGTCCCATTATTTTACCGAGTACCATTTTGATCGTGTTTAGCTCCTCTCCCCCTATAGCCCCCTGTTTGTCCAGTGTTGGGATATTCTTCGTGTCCTCTACTGTAAAGACTGATACAAAATATTCATTCAGTGTTTTTGCCATCTCCATATTTCCCACCATTAATTTCCCGGTCTCATCCTCTAAGGGACCAACATTTACTTTAGCCACCCTTTTTCTTTTTATATAACTATAAAAACTCTTACTATCTGTTTTTATATTTTTTGTTAATTTACTTTCATAATCTATCTTCCCTTTCTTAATCAATCTTTTTGTTATTTTTTGCTGCCTTTTAAAGTTTTCCCAATCCTCTGTCCTCCCACTAGATTTCGCTACCTTATATGCCCTTGTTTTTAGTCGAATACTATCCTTAATTTCTTTACTTAGCCACGGATGACTGTCCTTTCTTTTACACCCTTTTCTTTTCAGTGGAATATATTTTTTTTGGAAGTTGTAAAATAACTCCTTGAATGTGCACCACTGATCATGTGTCGTCTTACCCTTTAATCTATTTTCCCAATCCACTCTACTCAATTCTGCTCGCATACCTTCATAGTCTCCTTTATTCAAGCTTAGCACGCTTGTTTGAGATCCAACCTTCTCACCCTCTAATTGAATATGGAATTCAACCATGTTATGGTCACTCATTCCAAGGGGATCCTTTACTAGGACATTTTTAATTAATCCTGTCTCGTTACACAGGACCAGATCTAAGGTTGCTTGCCCCCTGGTCGGTTCAGTTACATACTGCTCAAGAAACCCATCCCTAATACGCTCAATGAACTCATCCTCAAGGCAGCCCTGCCCCATTTGATTTGTCCAATTAATATGATAGTTAAAATCCCCCATAATTATAGATGTTCCCTTATTACATGCCTCAACTATTTCCTGATTGATACTCCGTCCAACAGAGTTGCAACTGTTCGGAGGCCTATAGACTACGCCCACTAGTGTTTTTTTCCCCTTATTATTCCTTATCTCCACCCAAACTGTTTCATTATCATGATTTTTTGACCCAATATCATTACTCTGTATTACAGTGATTCCTTCCTTTATTAACATAGCCACCCCACCTCCCCTTCCTTCCTGCCTGTCCTTCCTGATCGTTAAATAACCTGGTATGTTTAATTCCCAGGCATTGTCACCCTGCAGCCATGTTTCTGTAATGGCCACAATATCATAACCATATGTAGTTATTTGTGCCATTAACTCGTCTATTTTGTTACGAATGCTACGTGCATTCAGATAGAGAACTTTCAAATATGCTTTGTGGCACTTAGTTCCTGCTTTTTCACTTTTTACCACTTTACCTTTTACTCCACACACTCTGTCCCTTCCTGCCACGCTCTGATTTGTGATTCCCCTACTGCTACCTATGTCTATGATCCTCTCTGTTGTCATTTTTATTTTTTGCTCTCTTGAAACCTCCCCCCCACTAATTAGTTTAAAGCCCTCTCCACAGCCCTAGTTATTCGATTCGCCAGGACATTAGTCCCAGCACTGGCCAAGTGAAGTCCGTCCCAACGGAACAGCTCTCTCCTGCCCCAGTACTGGTGCCAGTGTCCCAAGAAACAAAACCCATTTTTCCCACACCAGTCTTTGAGCCACGCATTCAACTCCCTGATTTTATTTACCCTAGCCAAATTTGCTCATGGCTCAGGTAGTAATCCAGAGATTATTACCCTCGAGGTTCTGCTTTTTAATTTGGCCCCTAGCTGCTCAAACTCCCTCAGCAGAACCTCTTTCCTTGTCCTATCTATGTCATTGGTACCAACATGGACCACGACAACTGGATCCTCCCCCTCCCACTCCAAGTTTCTCTCCAGCCCAGAGGAGATGTCCTTAACCCTGGCACCGGGCAGGCAACACAGCCTTCGGGACTCTCGCTCTTGGCTGCAAAGAACCCTATCTATCCCCCTAATGATACTATCCCCTACCACTACAACATTTCTTTTTACTCCCCCCACTTGAATGGCCCCCCTTACCACGGTGCTGTGGCCAGGTTGCTCATCCTCCCTGCAGTCCCCGCTCCTTTCCACACAGGGAGTAAGAGCCTCGAACCTGTTGGACAAGAGCAAGGGCTGCGGCTCCTCCAACACTACCTCCTGGATCCCTGTACCTGCCTCACTCGTAGTCACACCTTCCTGTCCCTGACCACGGGCTACTTCTGAATTAGTTACTCTAATTGGTGTGACTACCTCCTGAAACACGGAGTCCAGGTAACTCTCCCACTCCCAGATGTGTCGCAGTGTTTGAAGCTCGGACTCCAGCTCATCAACACGGAGCCGGAGTTCCTCGAGCAGCCAACACTTACTGCAAATGTGTTCACCGTGAACATCAATGGTGTCCACTAGCTCCCACATATTGCAGCAGTAACACATCACCTGCTCTCCCATTCTATGTAATTAATTAAAAATGTATTATTTTCCCTTCAGTTAATTTATGCCAGCAGTCTCCGCTACACCACAGATACCCAAGAAACTATAAACTATGGAATTGAAGTTTTGTATAAAAAAAAGAGAAATACTCACCAACCAATCACTTACCTGCTTTCTGGTGACGTCACACTTCGATTATTTTTTACCTCTCTCCTGCTCTCGGCTTGGTGCCGCCTTTTACCGCCGCCGCCTCGCCGCTGTTGCTCCACCCAGGTCCGCCGCCTCTGTGGGCCTACCTGGTCGCTGCCGCCTTTTACCGCCGCCGCCTCGCCGCTGTTGCTCCACCCAGGTCCGCCGCCTCTGTGGGCCTACCTGGTCGCTGCCGCCTTTTACCGCCGCCGCCTCGCCGCTGTTGCTCCACCCAGGTCCGCCGCCTCTGTGGGCCTACCTGGTCGCTGCCGCCTTTTACCGCCGCCGCCTCGCCGCTGTTGCTCCACCCAGGTCCGCCGCCTCTGATAGTGATATTAGTGTGTAATGGGGAGATAGTGATATTAGTGTGTAACTGGAGATAGTGATATTAGTGTATAATGGGGAGTTAGTGATATTAGTGTGTAACTGGAGATAGTGATATTAGTGTGTAACTGGAGATAGTGATATTAGTGTGCAATGGGGAGATAGTGATATTAGTGTGTAACTGGAGATAGTGATATTAGTGTGTAATGGGGAGATAGTGATATTAGTGTGTAACTGGAGCTAGTGATATTAGTGTGCAATGGGGAGATAGTGATATTAGCGTGCAATGGGGAGATAATGATATTAGTGTGCAATGGGGAGATAGTGATATTTGCGTGCAATGGGGAGATAATGATATTAGTGTGCAATGGGGAGATAGTGATATTAGTGTATAACTGGAGATAATGATATTTGGGTGTTTTTGATTATAATGGTCTTGCATTGGTCTCGTGAATCATTCTGGGATAACCACATCCTCGTTCTTGCTCGTCCTCCGAATCTGTCAGCAATTCCCACAGATGGCAATATATGACCAGGACTGAAGGTGCAATGGCAGCAAATAGCAAACTGCAGAACAAAATAGGAACGTTCACTGGCAGCTGTCTGAGAGCGTCCAGTGCAGTCTGTAACTACACTGTGGGGTAGTGGTGGCATTTTAAATAGTTGGGGCTTCACTCTTGCAGTTTGATGTGCCAATGCCCAGCAACGCGGTCACAGCCTGCTGGTATTTTGTACTGAATGTAGTCACAAGGTGTGTATGGGTGAAGGAGGTGCTCCAGGGCATTGGATCTCAGCCTTTCAGAATACCAACCTTATCATTGCAGCATCCAGTCAAGGGTCATGGTCCCACCCATCTGTCCATCTCAAACGTGGAAGATATTCATTTGAGCAGGGCACTGGCGGGCTGTAGCGCCAATGCAGCCGTACCCCAGCAAGAGTCAGCGCCTTCAGGAGAAAAAGACGCTCAGCTTCTCCCTTGGTTAACAGCAGGCCATGACACTTGCCATAAGAATAACATGTCTTCTGCTGTGTCTGAACTTAGGCTCCGGACCCACTTCACTGTCCTTTCCTTGTGTAGACGGGGGAACAGAGCATTCACAGTGGGTGCTGACTGGGTGTTGATCGCACCCACTCTTGACTTGTATTTGAACGGTGCCCAATTTGAAAAAGTTTCTGAGGCCAATCCTGTAAACTGATCCTGAATGTTGTATGTGTTTACTGGGAGTCTGAGCGGACTAATGTCTCCAGGGCTCCAGTTTCAGTTCCAAGGTAGATGGCAGCAACTACTGTGTGCTTGTGCCAAAACAATCAAGTCCTAACCACAAAATTCAACTCTAATTTTATGTTCTAAGGGTGCACAAAGCAGTCTGTGTGGTCTGAGTAACGGTTTGTCACTGGTGCAGCACCACAATCAGCAGTGCCATTCACAGCGATTTGGCACACCAACATGTGAGTCTTATAATGGAACATTTTTAATTAATGGTAAGTGGATTTGGTTTGAGTGCAAAGTTGTTCCAAAATGTATTGCTAATTGAGTGATCTCGCTCTGAGACGGGAGGCATTCGGACTGCAAACGGTGTTCTGAAAGTTACGGCTGCCACTGTTTGTCAGGCCCAAAAGGCGGGAGCAGTGGTGTGGGGGTGTCGCCTTGTAGATGAGATAGCGGGAGAAACCGAGGTCCTGCCAGATTGGGCCGCTGACTGGACAGAGGAAAGTGTTTCACCCTCACTCACTCGCTGATCGGATCCTCTGTTACTGTTGACACCATTCTTTTTAAAGCTGATTGTTGTTTGACTCCTGCAGCAAGTGCACAAAGCACGGCCTGTAGCGTATGGAGTTCATGTCGATTTGGTAAATCAGACAAAAAGGATTCACAGAGCTCTAGGAGTAGGGAAGGAGGGGTGTGATACTATTCGAGCTGCTGTTGTTGATATGATTGCCCTGCCAATGTCTCTGGTCCCCTATTACTCTGACCCTCTTTCATTGATTGTACATCTCCCCCTTTGTTGGTAAGCTGCTCCTTCCTGGCTTTAAATTCTCCATTATTATTACCAGGTCTAAACTCAGTTTGTATGACTTCATCCCCTAGTTATACCACATTAGGCCCCAGTCTGAAACCACTTTGCACTGATGCAAAATATGGCATATAATTGGTCTTTCTACTTTTCACTTGCCTACTTTATACTGTTAGAGGAAGCACAACCACGATAGCGAGCTCGCAAAAAAAGGCGTGGAGTCGGAAATGTTTGTGCCAACACGGCCATATATTTTGTCTGCTGCCAACTTTGCTTTTGAAAAAAAAACATAAAAAGAGATATTTCTTTACTCAGAGGGTTGTGAATCTTTGGAATTCTCTACCCTCGAGGGCTGTGGAGGCTCAGTTGATGAATATATTCAAGGCTAAGCTCGATAGATTTTTGGACTCATGAGGAATCGAGGGATATGAAAATAAGGCGGGAAAGTGGAGTTGAGGTCGAAGATTAGCCAGGATCTTATTGAATGGCGGAGCAGGCTCGAAGGGCCGACTCCTGCTCCTATTCTAATGTTCTTATGCTGCCATCAAAAGATCTAGTGGCAGCAGAGCCAAGTCACGTTGCTGGCTCGGGATAGCTTCAGTACGGGTTTATTTATAGCAGTTAAAGGGCCAATAGTTGTCTGTGCTTGTACTACTGAAATAAAGAAAGGGGAGCTTCTTCATCCTGGGTTTGCACTCAGGTTGTGGGGGTGAAAGATTCTGCCTGTCAATAGGAACAGGAGGAGCCCATTCAGCTCCTCGAGTCTGTTCTGTCATTCAGTTAGATCCTTGCTGATCTGTACCTCAACTCCATTTACCCGCCTTTGCTCCATATCCCGTGATACCCTTACCCAGCAAAAATCTGTCAACCTCGGTATTGAAAATTTCAATTGACCCCCCAGCATCCACAGCCTTTTGTGGGAGAGAGTGCCAGATTTCCACTATGTGGAAAAATTGCTTCCTGATTTCACTCCTGAATGGCCTGGCTCTAATTTTAAGATTGTGTGCTCGTGTTCTGGATTCCCCCGCCAGAGGAAATAGTTTCTCTCTATCTACCCTATCAAATCACTTTATCATGCACAGCACAGAAAAATATTCCTCTATTTTAACTAAACCAGGTATAAGAAATACAAGCACAAGTTCCAGGTCCTTTTGCCAACTAGCCTGTCATTTGCAAAGAGGGGCTAGTTCTTGATTTGAGCTCAATTAGAACCCAGGCCCTAGTGATTGATTGATTGTTCCAATTAATTATTTGCACGGCCCACAATTTAGAAAGTGGAGGGTGGTCTGCAGACCATCTGTCTGGGCTGGCCTCAAATGCAGGTTCCAGAAATGAAAAGGTCAGCATGTTGCATCACATACCACCTTTCTCCTCCCCTGAGCTTGATTCACACCCAGGTTCCAAGTGAGAAAGGTCAGGCCCTGCCACCCCCTCTACCACTTAGAAAGAGGGAGGCCTTTAGTCCATCTGTCTGGGCTGGGTTCAAAAGCAGGCCCCAGGAGATGAGAGGCCAGTGTTCTAACCCAATGCACCACCCAGTCCCAATGAAGAGCATTTTTTGAGAGCTGTATTTATAATGGGGCTGGTGGGGTTTCCTGGAGAAGAGCAGCTGTTGGATATCACATGGTGATCCTGAATAAGCCAAGCTTGTTAGTGAAATTCTGAATCCTGAGTTACCCACCAGAATGTTAACTTGGAGGCAGAAGCACTTGTGAAAAAAATCAACAAAAGGCTTTTTGGGTTTATGCACTATACAAAACATCGAGAGTGCTTTAGGGAGCTGCTAGTGTTATAAAACCATTAGCCAGTCCTGGTTCACAAAGACAGAAAGCTTTCGGAAGGTTTAAGGGCACGGGGAGAAATGCAGTCAAGCGGAGACAACGACCAATAAATGCTGTGCCCAGTGGGAGCACTATGGGAGTATCTTCACCGCACGGACTGCAGCGGTTCAAGAAGGCAGCTCACCACCACCTTCTCGAGGGCAACTGGGGATGGGTAATAAATGCTGGCCTTGCCAGAGACGCCCACATCCCATGAACGAATTTTTAAAAAGCCCTATTGGCTGATTAGCGATCTACTCGGAGGGATGCCTACTCTTCCTTTTTATTCAGATGGTGGGTGGTTGGGTTCTGTTCAGGGAGTTGGGTGGTTGGGTTCTGATCAGATGGTGGGTGGTTGGGTTCTGATCAGATGGTGGGTGGCTGGGTTCTGTTCAGGGAGTTGGGTGGTTGGGTCTGATCAGATGGTGGGTGGTTGGGTTCTGATCAGATGGTGGGTGGTTGGGTTCTGATCAGATGGTGGGTGGCTGGGTTCTGTTCAGGGAGTTGGGTGGTTGGGTTCTGATCAGATGGTGGGTGGTTGGGTTCTGATCAGATGGTGGGTGGTTGGGTTCTGATCAGATGGTGGGTGGTTGGGTTCTGATCAGATGGTGGGTGGTTGGGTTCTGATCAGATGGTGAGTGGTTGGGTTCTGATCAGATGGTGGGTGGTTGGGTTCTGATCAGATGGTGAGTGGTTGGGTTCTGATCAGATGGTGGGTGGTTGAGTTCTGATCAGATGGTGGGTGGCTGGGTTCTGTTCAGGGAGTTGGGTGGTTGGGTTCTGATCAGATGGTGGGTGGTTGGGTTCTGATCAGATGGTGGGTGGTTGGGTTCTGATCAGATGGTGGGTGGTTGGGTTCTGATCAGATGGTGGGTGGTTGGGTTCTGATCAGATGGTGAGTGGTTGGGTTCTGATCAGATGGTGGGTGGTTGGGTTCTGATCAGGGAGTTGGGTGGTTGGGTTACTGATCAGATGGTGGGTGGTTGGGTTCTGATCAGATGGTGGGTGGCTAGGTTTCTGATCAGAGTTGGTGGTGGGTCTGTCAGATGGTGGTGGTGGTTCTGATCAGATGGATGAGTGGTTGGCGTTCTGATCAGATGGTGGGTCGGTTGGGTCTGAATCAGATGGTGGGGTGGTCTGATCAGATGGTGGTGCTGATAACGCTGGTGGTGGTTTGGTTCTGATCCGATGGTGGGTGGTGGGTTCTGATCAGATGGTGGGTGGTTGGGTTCTGATCAGATGGTGGGTGGCTGGGTTCTGATCAGGTAGTTGGGTGGTTTGGGTTCCAGTGAGTTGTATTTGTTTTTTTTGCCCGTCAATAACCATTTGATTTTGAACTGTTATTTAACAACGTTATTTCCTTATAGAAATTGTTTGACTTCCCTCGAGTGTTTTTATTGAACAAAATCATGAGTTTGTCAGTGGCGCAGGGACCAGCATACAAGAGGTGATGAGAGATGTACGGAGACAGCCCAAAGCACTGGCAAGGCAGCAACATCAGTGATCAAGCATAGGGCTTCACAGCTTCACTCCCAATTACCTGCTTCCTATGTATTCTTTTGAACTTTCAGTACAGAATTTGATGGGAGTGCTGTTGCCAGGATTTTACTTGTTGCAAGCCAGAAGTTCTTGAGGCCAATTCAGTATTGTCAGTTTATGTTAAGTGCAAGCTCAGTTTGTCTTTAAAATGCTCCAAATTATCAGGAATCTATCTTGATTCATTAATTGTTTTCAGGGACAAACCAATTCTAAACTACAAACTTTCTTCAACAACCCTGTGAAACCCAATACAGGAACTCTGTCAAAGTTTTACAGCAGTGTTGCTGCTAGTCTGATTTCGTATATAGGTACCGATACACCAGAGAGAAATTTTCACTTAATCTAGGATGTCCAAACTATGGTCCATCAGCCCTATTTGCTCTTATATTTGTTACTCGCTGATTTGTGCTGTTTGAATTTTGTGGGTATGAAGGTTTGGAAAGGGTTCTTCTTAGCGCTGTCGCCTCATCGATAGATAAATTGTAAATCAAAACACCAAGCTTGAGATATGAAAATTAATGGGAACATGGGTTTTAAACTGTATAGGTGGCCCACAAGGCTCCATAGTTTAGCCCTAAGTGGCCCATAGAGACAAAAAGCTTGGTCACATGTAACTTGCAGTTATATAACATCTTTCACAACCTCAGGGTGTCCCAGAGCGCTTTACAGCCAATTAAGTACTTTTTTAAGTGTAGTCACTGCTATAATGTAGGAAACACGGTAGCCAGTTTGTGCACAGCAAGCTCCCACGCACAGCAATGAGATTTTTGACACATGAAGCGTCATACGTTGACGTTCTCTGTAACCAGCTTTCCCTTAGTTGGCCTGCTAAACCTGCTGGGCGGGCTTAACAAGGTCAATCAAGGGAAAATAGCGTGGGGTGGCCAGAAGTTGATGGAGGTGGGACTGAAACCCGACAACTGGGAGTCCCGCCTCCAAAAGCTCCCCATTGGCAAAATCCAGCCCTTAGAATCCAAAAATATCCACACAAGGTCCCTTGGGGGACTTGTAGGTTACCTCTGTGTGCTGTTCACCAACTCCTCTTCCCACCTCCAACGCCTCCCCCACCACCACCACCCCAACCAGTGTCCGAAAATGGTGACAGCAGCACTACTGTCAGTGCCAAGCATCCTCGTGCAGCACTTGTATGTTCTTTCTCTAGAAACTAGCATTGGAAACTCCAAAATGTAGCAGAGAGTATTAGAATGGGAAGATGGCTGAGGGTCACATAAGAAAACTCAATGGTTTTGGCAATCAGATCTCATATGTTAACCCCTTAACATGAGTCTGGGAACCAAGGGATACGGAGATCGGGCAGGAAAGTGGAGTTGAAGTAGACGATCAGCCATGATCTTATTGAATGGTAGAGCAGGCTCGAGGGGCCAAATGACCAGCTCCTGCTCGTATTTCTTATGTTCTTATGATATGCCTTGAGATGAGATGGGGATAGAACTGGAAGATGCGTTATGAGATTGGGAATAGAGTTGAGAAATGAGCTGAGATGAGATTGGGAATAACGTTGGGAGATGTAGTTCAAGATTAGGAATAGAGTTGGCAGATGACCTGAGATAAGATTGGGAATAGAATTAAGAGATGAGATTGAAAGTAGAGATGGGTTGAGATGAAATTGGGGATAGCATTGGGAGATCCGATTATGAGATTGGTAGTAGAATTGAAAGGTGGGTTGATATAAATTTGGGGATAGATTGGGGCAAGAAGATTGAGATTGGGAATAGAGTTGAGAGATTAGCTGAGATGAGACTGGGAGTAGAGTTGCGTGGAGATGAGTTTCTAGGCATGCAGTTTGGTAATATCAGCTTGGCTTTTGATGTAGCTCCCAGTCATGCACAATCATCTTCTCGCCCTAAAATAGTTTTTTTGCTTTAGGGAACTTGGGGGGAGGGGGGTTGGTGGGGGAGGCAGACCAAATCAAGAAGGATGGAACACTTTCTAAAGGTACAATGGTTTTAATTCATCAATGAAAATCTCCCCCAGTTAAATTTTCCACCATCCTTGTGGATCGATAGGTTGTGTATTCAAACCCCATAGCTGTAGTTTGTGCCCATAATCATAAGAACATAAGAAATAGGAGCAGGAGTAGGCCATTTGGTTCCTCAAGCCTGCTCCGCCATTCAATAAGATCATGGCTGATCTTCTACCTCATCTCCATTTTTCCATAATCCCATGAGCCCATAATCTACACTGATAGTCTAATGTAGCATTGAGGGAGTACTGCATTGTCAGAGGTACTGTTCTTTGCATATGACATTAAACCAAACCCCGCCTTCCATTCAAATAAAATTCCCAGTGCAATATTCTAAGAAGAGCAGGGATTTCTCTCGGTGTCCTGGCTAACATTCCTCAACCAATACCACCAAAAACAAATCAACTGGTCATTTATCGCGTTGCCTTTTGGGGATCTTGCTGTGCTCAAAATGGCTGCCGGTTTGCCTTCATAGCAAAGCTGTTTCATTATTCTCATCCAGATGAAGGAAAGGATTTAGCTGTTGATTTCTGGACACAGGCTTACATACAATTACCCACGTTATGCCTCTTTTTAAATGGAAAGTTTTACTTACAAGGTATAAGCTGACACTGGATACTTTGTTGGAATACTGAGGAACCGTTCCCCGTATTCTACTTTGGGACCCCAAATCTATTCACTTTGGCGACTGCTGCCACAGAATGTGATGACGCTTTCATTGTTTGATCAACAAGCATCTCCAAATCTCTCTCCTCTAGCACCCTGTTTAATTATACGCCACTCATTATGTTTACATGTTATCCTGTATTTCCCAATATTATCTGCTTGGATTGTCTACTAGTCTCTTCTACAGTGACAGCTGCAGTTAAAAGCCATGTGTTCTGCCATAGTTGAAGTGAGGTGGAAAGAGAAATTGGCAAACAGGACTGTAGGTCAACAATGGGAGATTGCAAAGTTGCAGAATACCATTTAAAAAAAGAGAGACTGTTTCAAGTTACAGGATGCCATTGTTAGATAAAAAGTTAAAAATACACTAAGATTGAAAAAGAGGTCATATGAAGCCTATAAGTATAATAAAAAATCATTTAAAGAGAGAGAATACAAGAAAATAAGGAAAGAGATTAGGAAAGAAAGCCAGGAGGAAGCATGAGGAGAGAATAAGAACAGAAGAAATAGGAGCAGGAGTCGGCCATTTGGCCCTTCGCGCCTGCTCCGCCATTCAATAAGATCATGGCTGATCTTCTACCTCAATTCCACCTTCCCGCACTATCCCTATATCTCTTCATTCCCTTAATATCCAAAAATCTATCACTCTCTGTCTTGAATATACTCAACAACTGAGCCTCCTCTGCTCTCTGGGGTAGATAATTCCAAAGATTCACTACCCTCTGAGTGAATAAATTTCTCCTCCTCTCAGTCCCAAATGGCTGACCCTTTATCCTGAGACTGTGACCCCGTGTTCCAGACTCCCCAGCCAGGGGAAACATCCTTCCAGCATCTACCCTGTCAAGCCCCTTAAGAATTTTATACATTTCAATGAGATCACCTCTTGTTCTTTTAAACTCTAGGGAATATAGGCCCATTCTACTCAATCTCTCAAAAAATATTAAAAACAACAGATTAGTAAAGAAGAGAATTGTTAAATTTAAGGTGGGACTCTGAGAGAAGAGGTCAATGAGTTAGTGGAGGATAAATGGAAATTGGCAGGGATACTAAGTACTTTACTTCAGTGTTTACAAAAGAGAAGGATATTGGGGAGGAGGTAAATCCTGAATTGGTTAAAAGTAAGATGAGATATATTATAATAAATGGAAAGTATTAGTTAATCTAAAGGAGGACAAAGTGCCTGATGGAAAATAGCAGAAGCTCTAGAAATTATATTTGATAGAATTACATAGAATATGCAACACAGAAACAGGCCATTTGGCCCAACTAGTCTGTGCTGGTATTTATACTGCACACGAGTCTCCTCCCATTGCATCTACCTCATCTCAGCCTTTCAGCATATCGTTCTGTTCCCTTTTCTCTCATGTACTCGTCTAGTTTCCTTTGGAAAGCATCTAAGTTATTTGCCTCAATCACTTCCTGTGGTAGCGAGTTCCACATTCTAACCACTCCCTGAGTAAAGAAATTTCTCCTTATTTCCCTGTTATTCCCACATTACAACAGTGACTACATTCCAAAAGTACTTCATTGGCTGTAAAGTGCTTTGAGACGTCTGGTGGTCGTGAAAGGCGCTGTAGAAATGCAAGTCTTTCTTTCTTTCTATTGGATTTATTAGTAACTAACTTGTATTCATGGCCCCTAGTTTTGGATTCTCCCACAAGTGGAAACATTCTCTCCAAATCTACTCTGTCAACCCATTCATAATTTTAAAGACCTCTATCAGGTCACCTCTAAGTCTCTTTTCTGAAGAAAAAAGACCCAACCTGTTCAATCTATCCTGATAACTGTAATCTCTCAGTTCTGGCACCATCCTTGTAAATCTTTTTTGCACTTTCCCCAGTGCTTCTGTGTCCTTTTTTATAGTATGGAGACCAGTACTGCGCACAGTGCTCTTAAGTGCAGCCTGGCCAGGGTCCTATACAAGTTTCACATAACTTCACTACTTTTAAATTCTGTGCCCTAGAAATAAATCCCAGTGCTTTGTTAGCATTTTTAATTGCTTTGCTGACCTGCAATGCTGCTTTTAATGATTTGTTCACCTGTACCCCTAGATCCCTTTGCTCTTCTACCCCATTCAGTTTTTTATTTTCTAAGGTGTAGGTGATGTTTCTATTTTTCCTACCAATGTGCATCACCTCTCATTTATCTATGTTAAAGTTCATTTGCCACTTAACTGCTCAGACTGCAAGCTTTCTAATGTCTTGTATTATGTTACATTCTTCCTCAGTGTTAGCTACACCCCCCACTGCACCCCACCCACCCAGCAGGTTTGGTATCATCTGCAAATTTTGACATTGAGTTACTTGTTCTTAAGTCCAAATCATTAATGTAAATTATGAATAACAGTGATTCCAGCACTGATCCTTGTGGAACATCGCGTTCTACCTCCCTCTAATCTGAGTAATTGGCCTTTACCCCTACTCTTTGCTTTCTATTTTTTAGCCAATTTGCTATCCATTCAGCTATTTGTTCCCTGACTCCACATGTCCTAGCCTTTGTCATGAGCCTACCGTGTGGTACCTTATCGAAGGCCTTTTGAAAATTTTGTTGAGTGTGAATGTGTGCCAGAGGACTGGAGAGTGGCCAGTGTAATGGCTATTTTCAAAAAGAGAGACAGACGTAATCCAGGTAATTGCAGACAGTTAGTTTAACATCTGTGGTAGAGAAATTTTAATGTGGAGAAAATAATTAGAAGCAGCCAACAGATTTTAGGAAGGAAAATTGTGCTTGACAAACCTGATCGAGTTCTTTGAGGAGGTGATAGATATGGTGGATGGGGAAACTGCAGTGGATGTGGTGTACATGGACTTTAGGAACGTCTTTGACAATAAACCATACAAGAAACTATTGAAGAAGATTAAGAACATAAGAAATAGGAGCAGGAGTCGGCCATTTAGCCCTTTGAGCCTGCTCCGCCATTCAATAAGATCATGGCTGATCTTCTACCTCATCTCCACTTTCCTGCACTACCCCCATATCCCTTGATTCCCTTAATATTCAAAAATCTATCGATCTCTGTCTTGAATATACTCGACGACTGAACCTCCACAGCCCTCTGGGGTAGAGAATTCCAAAGATTCACCACCCTCTGAGTGAAGACATTTCTGCTCATCTCAGTCCTAAATGGCCGACCCCTTATTCTGAGACAGTGACCCCTGGTTCTAGACTCCCCAGCCAGGGGAAACATCCTCCCTGCATCTACCCTGTCAAGCCCTGTAAGAATTGTGTATGTTTCAATGAGATCACCTCTCATTCTTCTAAACTCTAGAGAATATAGGCCTCGTCTACTCAATCTCTCCTCATAGGACAATCCCCCCATCCCAGGAACCAGTCTGGTGAACCTTCATTGCACTCCCTCTATGGCAAGTATATCCTTCCTTAGGTAAGGTGACCAAAACTGTACACAATACTCCAGGTGTGGTCTCACCAGGGCCCTATATAATTGCAGTAAGACGTCTTTACTCTTATACTCAAATCCTCTTGTAATAAAGGCCAACATACCATTTGCTTTCCTAATTGTTTGCTGTACCTGCATGTTAACTTTCAGTGATTCGTGTACAAGGACACCCAGGTCCCTCTGAACACCAACATTTCCCAATCTCTCACCATTTAAAAAATACTCTGCTTTTCTATTTTTCCTACCAAAGTGGGTAACTTCACATTAAGGGGTATGGAATCAGGGGAAGGGTAGCAAATTGGATTAAAAATTAGTTAGAAAGGGGAAAACAGAAAGTAGGAGTTACAGGCCATTTCTCACAGTGGTTGGAGTTGGGTAGTGGTGTCCCACAGGGTTCTGTTCTGGGACTGCTTCTGTTCTCTGTGTGCATCAATGATTTGGATGTAGGGCTATAGGGAGCTGTGTCCAAATTTGCAGACAATACTAAAATAGGAGGCATAGTAAAAATAATACTGAGGACCACAGGAAGCTGCAAGGGGATATTGATAAGATGGCAAAAATGTGGCAGATAAAATTCAATGTCAGTACGTGTGAAGTGGGATATTTTGGTTAACTAAAACAATAATTATACTTTGAGTGGGGGAAGACTGGGTGATGTGGAAGAGTAGAGGGATTTGGGGGTTTAGGTTCACAAGACATTAAAAGCAGCAACTCAAGTGGATAAGGCCATAAAAAGCTAACGGAATACTGAGTTTTATGGCAAGAGATATAGAATGTAAAAGTCAAGATGTAATAATGAATCTATATAAAACCTTAGTAAGACCACAATTGGAGTAGTTTGTGCAGTTTTGGGCTCCACACTATAGGAAGGATGTAGAGGCAATAGAGAGGGTACAGCCCAGATTCACAGTGACCGTGTTGTCCATAAAAATTACTAACTAGCCCCATGGTGCTACGGCGACACATACACTAATTTTAGTAGAAAACGCCTCGCACACAATACAGGTAAATGTGCTTCACGTGTATATTTACTTAACAAGCATCTGTCACAATTCAGTAACCAAGGAAGTAAAGCACTCGCAACAATCAAAAAACATTCATACTCTGCTTTTTGTCTTCTCAACAAATGCACACAGAGGTTAAAGTTCACATGCATACACTATGCAAATGAGTATTGAGATGACATGCCCAACAACAGTGATTATTACTAATTTTATATTTGCTAATCAGAAATGCAGTTAGCCACTAGTGACTAATGTATGAGACAGCACTACTCTAGGAGGCTGCCTGATGCGAGGAAATGTAATAGAACAGTGGCGATTATGGGGAGGAATTGGTAGAGGTGTTTAAAATTATGAAAGGATGGGACAGAGTAGTTAGAAATAGACTGTGCAGTGATTGAGGGGCCTACAACAAGGGCATATAGATTTAAGATCAAATATAAAAGATTTAGGACAGAGAGCAGGAGAAACTCTTTCTCCAGAGATGGTTGTGTGACTGTGGAATGCACTTCCAGAACTAATGATTGAAGCAGAGACTATGTCGACATTTAAGAATAAGTTAGATAGGTGGCTGAAGGAAATGGGGAATAAAGGGATATTGAACAGGGCGGGCACATGGGATTAGGACACTGCTCATGAGGAGGATAAACACCTACACGGACTGGTTGGACCGAACGGCCTTTCTGTGATGTCATTTCTTTGTAACACGCCTTTTCCATTCTTCACTCTTCAGCACAAAATACTCTCTCCAAATGTAGTTCAGGTTAAAGTAGAGCTGCTGAGATTTTCCTTTGTTTTTTCCCCATGAAGACCTGCCATTGATATCTCCGTACTCTGTAGGGAGTTGCTCAGCCAGCCTCAAGTACGATATGCACCAGCGAATAATTCCATTGCACATCGCACTGACTGGGACACATGCAAGCCAAGAAACAGTACTGGGAAATGTTGGGGCTCTGTGTCCAAGGACAAATTAACTTCATTATCTTCTATCAAGTTGGAGGTTTTTTTGGAAAACATGACCTTGAGTGCTTCACGTTGAAACACTTCCCTCCTCCTTTAAAGAGCCCCATTTCAATACTAAATCTTGTTGCCAGCCTTCCCAGAGAAGCGCTCAATCCTTTTGTGGGTTAATTTTCCAGTTTTGTCTACTCATCCAATTATCTTTAAAGTAGCTCTTCCTTTCAAAGGGGGTTTGAAAACAATTCCCAACGAGCTTTGGAGTAAAACACAAGCTAAGAGTGATGCATATTTTAAACTGGTCGTTCAGTGTGAGGGATGCCCCAGAAAGTGGAATCTGAATCTTAATTTTTTGGCAAAACCTTGGTTTGCTGTGAAAGTGCCGTGGAGACAGCCATTAAACATATACGGGTGCCTGCAATATGAAGGTGCTGGATTTAGACCCACAATGAATGCTTCGAAGTGTAATAGAATACCTGCTCAGTGTTCTAGTTTGATTCAGATGTAATCTGACATTGACAAAGGCCAGTCTAATTCCCTGAGAGCAATCTGTCATTTTTCTAAAGTACTGCCCTCGCCCCAAATCTTTAGATCAAACTTTTAACAAATTGTTCACCTGTTTCAAATTAGTAACAAGAAAACTATAACTGCAGGCGGCTAAATGGATTCAATCAGGGCACCATAGCAGGAGCCCGTCTTCCCCCATCTGCCTCACTTAACTTAAGCCTTTAAGTGCAAAGCCAAATCAAATTGATGAGATGGTTGTTTAAATTTCCCCCCATGTACATCAGAGATTAATGCTCAAATTATATGATATCATAGGATCTGGAAAGCTAAATTGATCTATTTTGGATTTCCCTTGAGAAGTGGGCTGACCTTCGCTTCAACCAGCTTGTTTGCCATCCTGAATACCCAGCAGCAATTAAAGAGTCACTGCCACACCATGGAATATGTTGTGTAGTGAGGATGACTGAATGGAATCTTTTCTTAAGCTTTTATTTCAACAAAGTGAGGGTTATCCGTGCCGGGAAAGGGAATATGTTCCATTTCACATACCCAGTGTCGGCACCCAGTAGTCCCAGGTCAGGTAAACAACAACAACTTGCATTTATACAGCGCCTTTAATATAGTAAAACGTCCCAAGGCGCTTCACAGGAGTGTTATCAAACAAAATTTGCCACCGAGCCACATGAGATATTAGGGCATGTGACCAAAAGCTTAGTCAAAGAGGTAGGTTTTAAGGAGTGTCTTAAAGAAGGCGGAGATGTTTAGGAAGGGAATTCCAGAGCTTAGGGCCTCGGCAGCTGAAGGCACGGCCGCCAATGATGGAGCGATTAAAATCATGGATGCACAAGAGGCCAGAATTAGACGAGCACAGAGATCTCGGAGGATTGTAGGGCTGGAGGAGGTTACAGAAACGGAGGAGTGATGCCATAGAGGGATTTGAACGCAAGGACAAGAATTTTAAAATCAAGGCGTTGATTAACTGTGAGCCAATGTAAAGCACAGGTTAGATACAGAGTAAAGCTCCCTCTACACTGTCCATCAAACACTCCCAGGGCAGGTACAGCACGG
This sequence comes from Squalus acanthias, assembly GCA_030390025.1. Lineage (NCBI taxonomy): Eukaryota > Metazoa > Chordata > Chondrichthyes > Squaliformes > Squalidae > Squalus > Squalus acanthias. The sequence continues at coordinate 1,959,130 of CM059448.1, forward strand.
GTTAGATACAGAGTAAAGCTCCCTCTACACTGTCCCATCAAACACTCCCAGGGCAGGTACAGCACGGGTTAGATACAGAGTAAAGCTCCCTCTACACTATCCCATCAAACACTCCCAGGGCAGGTACAGCATGGGTTAGATACAGAGTAAAGCTCCCTCTACACTGTCCCATCAAACACTCCCAGGGCAGGTATAGCACAGGTTAGATACCAAGTAACTCTCCCAACAATTTGTTCCACCCTAACCTCATAGGTGTGACATTTTCCTTTTCCCACCACCAGCTATCCTGTGGCCTCGCTGAGTAAGGTTGGCTATTTAGATTCAAAACCAAATGCAACAGTTGAATTAGAGATACTGTCCAAACTAATTCAGGTAGGAGTCTTAAAGCCAACAAAGGGAGATTTTCACCCAATCAATCTGGGATGGGTTTGAACCGTGGTTCCAGAGGTGAAAAGTCAGTGTGTCTAACTCACTCATCATCCTGCCCCCTCCGCCTGTACTAATTGCAGCTTTTTAATACTATTATTTTTTAGTGGCCAATTATTTGTTTGGGGCACATAATAGGTAGCAGACGGGGGCAACTGGTGTGAGTACAAACATCTTGAAATTGACTGGTGGTTGCTAGCAGCCCAGATAGTTGTAGAATTAGCGGGTGCCAGGCGAAAGCCCGGTGAATTTCTGTAACCTAATCTTTGCAAGCTGAAAAAACCCTCGCTTGATGAGTGTTCAGTTCTGCGTACAGTGGCCAGAATTCCAGGTGACCGCACTGTCTGTAGGAAGTTCCACGGGCAGGAGAGGGGAATGTGTGTGGAGCTTTACCCTTGTACTCAGTATTGAGAGCAGCTCTTGTGTTTCTGGTATCGGGTGTAGTGCCACCAGCTCTTGGGACTCTGGTCCAGATATGGTCTTGTACACCACGGACACTCTGTCAGCCTTTCAGTGTGGTAGAGGGTGATTTCTCACATGGAGTGAACAGTCTTCGTCCAGTCTGTTGGTCTTGATGACTTTGGGTTGCAGTGAGTCCAAGAGCAGGCAAGGAAGGCACAATATTCTGTCGCTGAGTGGATTTGTTCTTTGTTGTTGCTGCCAGATGCAGCACCAAGTGCATTTTGAGGATTCCCATTTTTCTCTCGGCTTTTCGGACCAACTTTGCTACAAGTTTTTCGCCATCATAACGTGGAAATGACAAAATCGAGGCGATATGCCAGTAACACAGAGCGATTTTTGCCTTTGTGGATTGACAGAAAGCAGAATAACCAATATCTGTCAGTCATTCTTGACCCGCTCTTAGTCGTGAAAGTAACAAGCCTTGTGTCTGGATAATCCAGTTCTATTTTGCTGCTGATGCCTGGGGGTATTGTCACCAGCAAAAGATATAGAAACCTTCAGTAAAAACAGGAAATGCTAGAAATACACAGCAGGCTAGTCTGCACCTGAAAGACGAGGACAGGTCAATGTTTCAAGTGAGACCCTTCATCAGTTCTGATGGAGTCTCGCCCATCAGCCTGTGTTTTTTTTATCTCTTTCAGACACAGACTCACTGGGGTTCTGTATACCTCAGTAGTTGTGTTTTTTGAACCTCAGTGGGTGCGGGAGTGTACTGGCTATGGTAATTCATTCTGTCAAAGGGTTAAGCAGCCAGGGTGAGCAAGAGCTTCGAATACCTTGGCAAGCCCTTGCTGCAGTGTCTGTGGGTGCAAGCTGAAGCTCAGTGTTGCTTGGATGAAGTGAGCGGAGTCACTTCACTGGGTGGCGCACATCTGTAGTCACTTCACTTGTGTTGGTTGGTTCGATATATATTTTAGGAAGATTTCACTGTGTCTGTGTAGTCTCAAACTGGAAGTGTTAATATAATGAAATTTTGGATAATTTCCTGCCTTTTCAAATACTGGATGTAGAATTGACAGACTGTCTGTGCTGTTTAATGTTTCAGTGATTAATGAGCTGGATGGTCTGGCTAAAGGCCAGGACACAGACTACCACGGTGGAAACCATGCCAAATTGGTGCAGGAGAGAGCCAAGAAAGCCATCGACTTCCTGGAACAAAAGTTTGAATCCCGTGACTTATGTCTGCGGGCTCTAACCAGCAGAGGTAACGAGCTGGAGTCGATTGCGTTCCGGAGTGAGGATACAACCGGGCAGCAGGTAACTGCAGTAATGGAAATGTGATGCAGTCCTCCTTTACCTTCGCTCCCTCCTCCCCCCTCCCCCGTTGTGGGTTCAAGCCCCACTAAGGTAAGCTGACACTTTAGTACAGCACTGAGGGAATGCTGCGCTGTCTTGAGGAGCTGTCCTTCGGGTGAGACATCAAACCGTCTGCCTGTTCTGGTGGTTCAGGTGGATATGAAAGATCCCATGGCACTATTCAAAGAAAAGCAGGGAGTTTTCCTCCTTCAACCAACACCACCAAAATCAGATTAACAGGTCATTCGTCTTATTTCCAAATGTTGCTATGCACAAAATGACTGCCTTGTTTGCCTAATGTAGTACTGGACTAGCAACCCAGAGATCAAGAGTTCAAATCCCACCAGGGCAAGTTGTAAAATTGAATTCAATAAATTTGGTCATTTCTGAGCAGGCTGCTGGATTGTCGTAAAGACCGAACTGGTTCACTAATGTCCCCAGGGAAGTGAACCTGTTACCCCTGCCCAATCTGGCCTCGACATGAATCCAGTCGACTCTTCATGCCCTCTGAGGTGGCCTAGAAAGCCACTCTGTTGTAAACAGGGGGTGAACAACAGTTGCCTGTCTGGTTATCTCCAACAGACATTTGTCACTATGTAGACTGCTAACGCATCTAAAGACTGGCATATCTAGTCACTGTGACCATCCAATACTACGCGATTGGGTTTGAGCTGGAGGCTGAGAGGGTTTGACGGTTCCCTGTGCAGCCTTTCCATATCCCTTCAGGAGTGGGTTAGTCTGTGTATTGAGAGAGGATTTCATGATTCATGTCAAGTCTCTGATGTTAAATATTGGCGTTTTTTGGTTACATGGAAAGTGGTGAGGGAGGGGACAGGCTCCTCAATAGCTCATTAAATCTCAAGCTCTTACTCATATCTAGACAGCTGCCTTTTTTTGTTGAAAGCTTCAGAGACTTGCCTTGTTGGTACTGGCTCCATCGTGAAGTTCCTTTTCTCCTCTGATGCCCTCAGAGCCTGCATGATCAAGTCTGGAGCAGTCTGATCCAGAAATGTTGCCCTCCAGACACAAGATAAATTACCTTTTTTAAAAAAAAAAAAACTTTTTGTGTGTTTTTTGTAAACTTTATGAATTTCTGTTTGTCAAGATTTGAGAGGCAGCAGTGCTAGGGGTTTGATGAATTGCTTAATCCTGTTATGCAGCTATGTCCCAGCCTGTATCAGGTATGAACGGGTTTTTGTAACACCAGCTTCAAAGAGGCTTTGAAAAGCAGTCGTCCCAACTTCATTCTTTGAGGAAAAGTCACTCTGGACATGTAGTTACCCACAGCCCACCTTCGTGTGCCATCTCCTTTAAACAATATACACATTCACAGGTAGGTAGAGAGAAACTCTTTCCTCTGATGGGGGAGTCCAGGCCAAGAGGCACAGTCATAAAATTAGAGGTAGGCCATTCAGGGGTGATGTCAGGAAGCACTTCTTCACACACGGTAGTAGAAATCTGGAACTCTCTCCCCCAAAAGACTGTGGATGCTGGGGGTCAATTGAGATTTGCAAGACTGAGATCCAAGAGATGAAAGGGCAGTGTGCTAATCCACTGTACCACTCAGTCCCCGTGAACTTGGCCACAGTGTCTGCACTTCAAAGTAATTCATTATATGTGAGGTGCATTGAGATGTTTGAGAAATATGATGAGGTGCAGGATAATTGCCAGTCTGTTTCGTCCAGTGTGGTTGCTGCAAGGAACAGGCCACAGACACACTCTGGGCATTCTGGGGAAATGCGCGACAATCAAATTCTGCAAGAGAAGGAATAATTCGGGCCAACTTCCCAATGGGGCAAATTCCAAATTTCTCTCCTCTTCTCCCCCCGCCGCCCCCTCCCATCGAAAGCACTGACTGTGCTGGGACTCAGTTTCAGGAGAGTCAGTCACCAATGTTCCTGCTAAGCTGCGCAGCGGTCTGGAGGTCCCACGCAGGCCGCTCACCGGCTTTTCAATGGAAATAACCATGTGTGCGTGAAAAATTGAATGGGCCGCGCAGCCAGCCACCAAAAAAAATTACAGGGAACATTGCCAATCACCCTCCAGCACCTTCACCCAACTGGCAGCAAGCTATGTGAGGATGTAACAGACACTCACACTCACACTCTTGTTCTCTTGCTCTCGCTCGCTCTCTCTCTCTCTCTCTCACTCACTACACACAGGGATCGCTCAGCAGCGAGCAGGAACAGTGACTGACTTTTTCTTTCCTCTCCCTAGCCCAGCGCTGCTGAGCCGAACTGTAGCCCCCCAATTGCAACCCCAGCTGAGACTAGTTAACAGAACGTTGGTCCTTCCCGGTCTGAGTGCTGCAGTGCGACTCTGGGCAGTGGACCTTCCAACACAAGCACTGGGGGAGGTTTCCCAGAGCGACAGCAGCAGAAAGTTTTGAGAATAGTGCCCTTGGTCTAGCTTCTTGTAACGACCCCATCCCTTCCACGTGTCCCAGATTGGCTGTATTTTACTTCCAAGACTCTCTTTGTAGAAGGAATTAAATTCTTTTAAAATGTTTAATTAGTTTTAAATTTGCTGCTGACAGCCTTGTGTTTAAATGTGCCTATTGTAATCTCTACTAAGTGAACTTCAAATGCTGCAGCAGCAGGCTTTGGTTCACCGGTCACTGCATACAGCAGGTAGATCCCAGCCTGCCCCATAGGGAATCGGCCCAAATTATTCCTCCTCTTGCAGAATTTGACTTTCATGCATTTCCCCAGAACGCCCAGAGAATGTCTTTGGCCTGTGCCAGGGCTTCCACTGCCTTTAACTCCACTGCTTATCTTGTACCTCATCACATCTCTCAAACATCTCAATGCACCTCACATATAATGAATTACTTTGAAGTGCAGACACTGGCATCTTGCTGTGCGCAAAATGGTGACCCATATTTGCCTACATAAGATGAATAACCAGAAGGGGGAACGGTAACCTAGTGGTTCTGGTACTGGACTAGCAACCCAAAGGTGGACACTGGAAAAGTGACCACAAAAGCAGCCGGATCGTTGTAAAAGCCCAACTGGTTCACTGGTGTCCTTCAGAGACCCCTACCCAGTCTGACCTACATGTGACTCCCGCCCCACACAATGTGGTTGACTCTTAATGCCCTTTGAAGTGGCCTAGCAAGCCACTCGACTATAAACAGCAACTTGGGATGGGCAATAAAACAAAGTTGTTCTGTTTTTGGTGGTATTGATTGAGAGGAATGTGTCCAGGACACTGGGAGATCTCTCTGCCCTTCACGGTAATGGCATTTTTAACATCTACTTGAACCATTGGAACAGGCAGATGGCAGCGACTCAGTTTAAAATCTGATCTGAAGGCTGGCGCTTCCAGCAGTGCAGCACTCCCACAGTACTGAACCAGAGTCTCAGCCTGGACCAAGGGACAAGTTAAAGCCCTACTGGCAATCCCATTTTGGCACCATCAGCAGTCATTAACTCCAATTAGCAAGAAGACAACTATAATATACATGACTTGCCCTTCATATTTCTCGTTTATTGACAGTACGGGATTGGCTGGCCAGTGCATAGGGGCATTGAGCGGTAAATATAGTGAGATGTTGATTGGGCTCCCCTGTTACATGGCAGTGTTCTCTGGTTTGAGTCCGGGCACCACAGTGTGGAGGTGTATCAGACGTGTTGCCTCTGGCAGTTCTAGTTACCACGTAAACTCCATGGTCCTGCAAGGTGTTTATTGACCATTTGTTCTGAATGTATCTCACTGGGGGCATATAAGCCACTTCCATAAACAGAGCTCAAATCAAGATTTTTATGTGCACACTGCAGCATCATATAGTCATTAACTACAGCACAAGCACATTCTGAGGGCAGGAACTTCTTGGAAAAGCTCCTACTCTCTTTTCCAGCCCTCCCCCCTCTTCCCCCCCCAAACAGACTTTCAACTTCTGTGCTTAGACCCCTTTAAATTAGATGCAGGTGGAACAAGAAGAACACCTGCAGGAAAGTCCAAAATCTAATCTGGATGATGTTCTGAAGTAGTTACAGACCCACATTGCCTTAATCTGCAACATGTGGGCTTTATTACAATGCTGTGTTTGGATTGGACAGTTGGCTGCTGAAGCATTTCCCCGTACTTTTTCTATCCGTGTGTTTTGTGATGTTGCACAGCACTTACCTGGCACTGTAGGCTAATGGATAGAGAGCCGTAAAGGAAATACTGAAATGTGCCATGGCTCTCGCCAGTGCCGGCCACCATTCCCCATTTCACTAAGCTCCAAGCAATCTGCTGCCCTGCTGACTGTCACACATTCAAGCCTTACCTGTCACAAATGCACAAAAAAGGCAATTTAATAAATGTTTTGCAGAGTGGTTTATATCCTTTGTTGAAGAACATTAAGACCCCAAGAGACAATGCCACTCACAGTACAGTCCTAAACATTTGTCACTGTTGGGAATCATCATTATGTAAAGTATTTAATATCGCCTTTAACCAGCTCCCACCTAAAAACATGTTTATAATCATATTGAGGGACAGGTACTAGATTCTGGGCAAAGTAAGCACATTCCTTTAGTGTCAACAACAACCACTTGCATTTATATAGCGCCTTTAACATAGTAAAACGTCACTTCACAGGAGCATTATCAAACAAAATGTGATACTGAACCACATCATGAGATATTAGGACAGGTGACCAAAAGCTTGGTCAAAGAGGTAGGTTTTCAGGAGGGTCTTAAAGGGGGACAGAGAGGCGGAGAGGTTTAGGGAGGGAATTCCAGATCTTAGGGCCCAAGCAGCCGAAGGCACAGCCGCCAATGGTGAAATGAAGGAAATCGGAGTGCGCAAGAGGCCAGAATTGGAGGAGCACAGAGATCTCGGAGGGTTGTAGGGCTGGAGGAGGTTACAGAGATAGGGACCGTTATCATTGGACAATATGGAAGACATCAAATATTATATCAATGATGCACAATCAGTGGGAGCTGGGTCAGGACTGGCATGGGTCACCCGTCCGTGGGAGCTGGGAGGGACCTGGTCAGTGATTGGTTGGGAGGTAGGAGACAGAGTAGGGATGAAGGGAATGCACTCTGATTGGCAGGATGTGACAAGTGGTGTTCCCCAGGTATCAGTACTGGGGCCTCAGCTTTTCACCATATGCATCAATGACAGATTGTAGATAACACTAAGTTAGGAGGCACGGTAAGTTGTGTAGCTGGAGCAGGAAGTAACAAAGGGACATAGACAGATTAAGTGAGTGGGCAAAACTGTGGCAGATGGAGTTCAATGCGGGGAAGTGTGAGGTCATCCTCTTTGGATCCAAGAAAGATAAATCGGAATTTTTCTTGATGGCAAAAGACCAGGAACTGTGGAGGAGCAAAGAGATTTGGGTGTCCAGGTACATAAACCACTAAAAGCTACATGTACAGAAAGCAATCAAAAAAGCTAATGGAATGTTGGCCTTTTATTTCAAGGGGGCTGGAATACAAAGGGGAGGAAGTGATGCTTCAGTTGCACAGAGCCTTGGTCAGACCCCATCTGGAGCACTATGTTCAGTTTTAGGCACCGCACCTCAGGTCACCCCTCAGCCTTTTTTTCCTCAAGAAAATAGCCACAGCCTATTCAATCTTTCCTGATAGTTATAACCTCTCAGTTCTGGTAACATCCTTGTAAATCTTTTTTGTACCTTCTCCTGTGTCTCCATATCCTTTTTATAATATGGAGACCAGAACTATGCATGGTACATTAGTGAACTGTACAAGTTTAACATAACTTGGATTTTCCCAGCTTCTCCAACTTCTCCACATAACTGAAGTCCTCCACTTCTGGTATCATCCCGGTAAACCTCTCCAAGACCTTGACATCCTTCCTAAAGTGTGGTGCCCAGAATTGTACACAATACCCCAGTTTCTTTTACTTGGATATGCACTTGAAGTGCCGTAACCTACAGGGCTACGGACCAAGAGCTGGAAAGTGGGACTAGGCTGGATAGCTCTATCTTTCTAGAAATGAACCTCAGTGCCTAGTTTGCTTTTTTTATGACCACCTTAACCTGCGTTGCTACTTTTGCTGATTTGTGTATCTGTACCCCTAGATCCCTTTGCTCCTCTACCCAATTTTGATTCTTACTATCCAAGGTGTCTGTGGCTTCCTTATTCTTGTTACCAAAATGTACCACCTCACACTTGAAATATTGAAAAAGCACTCACTGTCTCTTTGCCCCCTCTACGACTGGCATATATGTAAATGATCTGGACTTGGGCATAGGAAGACCAATTTCAAAGTTTGCGGAAGATGCAAAACTTAGCAAAGTAGTAAATAGTGAGCAGGATCGTAGCAGACTTCAAGATGACATAGACAGACTGGTGAAATGGACAGTCACGTGGCAGATGCAGAGAAGTGTGAAGTGAGGCACTTTGGGAGAAACAACATGGAGAGGCAGTATAATCTAAATGGTACTATTTTGAGGGGGTGCAAAAGCAGAGGGACCTGGGGGTGCATATTCACAAATCTTTGAAGGTGCAGGGCAAGTTGATAAGGCGGTTAAAAAAGTGTATGGGATACTTGGCTTTGTAAATAAGAACGTTGAATACAAAAACAAGGAAGTCATGATAAACCTTTAAAAATCACTGGTTGGGCCTCAGCTGGAGTATTGTGTACAATTCTGGGCACCGCACTTCTGGAAGGATGTCAAAGCCTCAGAGAGGGTGCAGAGGAGGCTTACCAGCCTAATACCAGGGATGAGGGACTTCAGTTATGTGGAGAGATTGGAGAAGCTGGGATTGTTCTCCTTAGAGCAGAGAAGGGTAAGGGGAGACCTAATCGAGGTAATGAAAATTAAGAGGGGTTTTGATAGAGCAAGTAGGGAGAAACTGTTTCCTTTGGCAAGTGGGTAGGTAATCAGAGGTCACAGATTTAAAATAATTGGCAAAAGAACTAGAGGGGAAATTAGAGTGTTTTTCACAAGTGGGCTGTTATGATCTGGAACACATTGCCTGAAAGGATGTGAATCAGATTCCATAGGAACTTTCAACGGGCAATTGGACATGTACTTGAAGAGGACTAATTTGCAGCGTTATGGGGAACAAGCTGGCGTGTGGTACTAAATTGGATAGTTCTTTCAAAGAGCCGGCATAGGCATGATGGGCCGAATGGCCTCCTTCTGTGCTGTAAGATTCTATGATTCTAAAGTGAGTGAGTTAAAGCATCGTCCTTTGACATCTGGGATCTGGGTTTAAATCCAAACCAGCAATAATGAAAGTCTCCTCTTTATGAAGGGGGATCTTGGGCATTTGGACTGTGTGTCCCAGTGGGCCAAAATCCAGAGAGCATTTCTGCTCTGGTGATTCACAGTCATCACATAAAAGGAATTGGAGCCTGGATGTCATTTGTTGCACAACTTCTTGGAGATAATGGTCTGAGCATTGGCCAATGGACAATGATTCCCTTGAGCTGTGCCCAGTCTATGTGGCAGCTTTAGAGGTGTAGTGAGAATAACACAACAGCTGATCAGGTAGCGGTCCTTGCAGTGGAGCCCGGCCAACGTGAGAGAGCTTCAGAAATTCCTGCAAGTCTCAGGGGCAAAGAAAAAAGGCACAGCTGCCAAAGAAAGGTTTGCAGACCACCCACTGCCAGCTGCAGGCAAGAGTGTGACTCATCGCAGGCTCGTTTCACAGAAACTAGTGTAGAAAAACCGGCTGAGAAATACAAAATTTACAGCAGGGAAATGATTTCTCCTCTCGGTCACCAGACACAGCTTTCTGTATTAAACCTGGACCCTCAGTCAGATGGTGCTAAATGCTGGTGATTATGTCATTCCCATCATTACATTATTCCCTCCTCCTCTGCTTAATCACCAACTGTTTATTGCTCGGCTCGGAGGCTCCTGTAGTCACATATTGAGGCCATGTGGACTGTCGTGACCTCGCTTCCTGCTAAGATCTATGGGTAGATGATGTCATTGAGGACTTGTAGTTTCAGTGTAACTTAATTCCCTAAAAACTGAGATCTCCTTTTTTGAGGTAAGGCTTCCTCTCCAAGGTATCCTTCTCCCCGACCTTTTCTTGTTCATCAAAGCATCAGATGGCAGCTGGACAACTTGCTCAGGCCACCTCGAATGTCTTTAGGAGGTGGGCAGTGTCAGCCCTAGGGGTGGCTCTGCCTCTGATGTTTCCCTCCACGTGGACAATATCTGGACTCTGCTCCACACTCTCTCCTAGTAACATGATGAGAGCCTTCAGGAGTGTGGAGAATGGGCGTAAGCCTGCACTCCCGCTCTCTCAGTACATTACACCGAGGCGCATCCAACATCTGCTTCAGGCGAGGTTTACACTCTTACAGTCTTCACAGCTGCGCCCAATGCCAGCCCCGATGCCCAACGCCCGTGCCGACACCCTGTGCAAGCGCCCAACACCCTGCACCGAGAGCTATAAACAACAAACTGAGTTCCTTCTCTAGGTTCCTCCTCATTGGGGTTAGGAAGGGGAACAAATCATCCCAGGTTCCCACTCCTCATCTCTACCTAGTGACCTCTGCTAGAAGATGTGTGTGGGCAGGAACGGTCGAAAAGCCTGCTGACATTCTGTCCCACAGTGAGCTGGGGTTTGTCTTTGTTTTAATGAATGTCGAGGATTAGTGATGTTTGTTTGAACTCGATGTGCCTGTCCATCAGGGAGAGTCTGATTTCAGGAAGTGAGCTGAAATGTCCATGACCGAGTTGGTTTATTAAAAGCCAGTCTGAGACTCTGTTTTCTCAGTCCAAGACCTCACCAATAGCATTCTGGGCAAAAGCTGCTCCCTCTGTGTGGGAGGCACCTGGACCTGACTTGGGACAGCCCAGCACCAACATGGCTGGGATTGGGAACGCAGTAGTTTTAGGCCTTTATTCCCATTTTCCCCTTTTCATCAACTCCAACTTGTCCAAAACTCTGCTGCTTGTATCCTGTCCAGCACAACGTCCTGCTCGCCCATCCCCCTTGTCCTCATTTACCTCTCCGCATTGGCTCCTTGGCTCCCAATGCTTGAAATTTAAAATGATCATTCTTATCTTTAAGTTGTTTCATGCTTTGCCCCTTCCTATTTCTGTAGCCCTACAACCCCCTCCCTTGAACTGTCTCTCCCTCAGACTCTTGCCTCTTGTGCACCCTGACCCCCCCCCCCCCCCCCCCCCCCCCTTTGTCACCCCACCATTGGCAGCCTTGCCTTCATTCATCTGGGCCACATTCTCTGGAATTTCTTCCTTAAACCCTTCTGCCTCTCCTCTCCCTCTCCTTTAAGATGCTCATTAAAGCCCACCTCTTTCACCAGATTTTTGGTGAGTTTTCCTAATCTCTCCTCCTTTGGCTCGACGTCTGTTTTTCTTTACGCTGCTGTGAAATGTCTTAGGCCATTTTACATTGAAGGTGCTTTGTAAATGCAAGTTTGTTCTGTTGAAACAGAAAGCATCTGAGACCCCCAGAGCTGTGTCCTGACAGACGTCAGCACCTTGGGAGAGGGGAGAATTTGAAGGCAAAACCTTCAAATAACTCTCTAGCCAGTACACCGAGGGGGCTGGGCTTGATTGTTCTGAATTAGTGAAACTTCTGTCACAAACACAGCCACTCTGGCCCCATTCACTGCACCTCCCTGCACACACACAGGCTGTTAGAAGGGAGGTTCGTGCCCTTTAAATGGGAGGGAGAGAATCCATGATGGAATAACTAGAGGTGGGCTCTGGGTGGAATGTGTTTGATGGGCCGTTTCTCGTTGCTTACTTTGTGTGAAGCCGCCGAGTCCTGATCTGTTTTTACTTCTCTCTCCGACAGGGTAACAATGATGACTTGATTCTCTCGTGCTGCCTTCATTACTGCAAGGACAAGGCCAAGGACTTCATGCCAGTGCACAAAGGTATCTGAGATCTCCCCAGTCCAAGCTGCTCACGTATGGGTTACAGTCGGGGGTTATTTGTTTGTTTGTGGGTATGGCAATGATTTGGTGACTCCAGCAGCAGCTTTGACCGTGTCGGGAGAGTGACCGCCTCCAGCGCAAGTGCCAGTCTGCCCCAGTATATTTAAAGGTGGCCGTGCTTGTAATCCAAGGGATGTCTGTACATCTACAGTACCACAGAATGGTAGACTGGGGACAAGTGTTTCAATGCTCCGCTCTACAGTCAAGCTCTGTTATTCCACAGTCCTTTGGCTAAACGATAGAGGGGGAAGAAAAGGAGTGCAACAAATGCCTGATATTAACCTTAGCTCAGCAATAGCACCCTCACCTCTGAGTCAGAAGAAGGTGGGTTCCAGCCCCACTCTAGAGACTTGAGCACATAATCCAGGCTGACACTCCAGTGCAGTTACTGAGGGAGTGCTGCACTGTCAGAGGTGCCATCTTTTGGATGAGACGTTAAACTGTCTGCTCTCAGGTGGACATAAAAGATCCCATGGCCACTATTTCGAAGAAGAGCAGGGGAGTTCGCCCTGGTGTCCTGGGCCAATATTTATCCCTCAACCAACATCACTAAAACAGATGATCTGGTCATTATCACATTGCTGTTTGTGGGATCTTGCTGTGCGCAAGTTGGCTGCCACATTTCCTACATTATGACAGTGACTACACTTCAAAAGTATTTGATTGGCTGTAAAGCGCTTTGGGACGTCCTGAGGTGGTGTTAATTGTTCCCCAGCTCTCTCGGTGTCTGTGTAGCCGAGCAGGAGTTGGCAGAACTTCTGCACAATCTATTATTGGTGATATACCACACAGTGGACCTTCAACCTTGTCTCATTTTGGTTGTTTTTCCCGAAGTTACAGGTATTTTCTTCCCATGAACAGCAAGATGTTCTGTGACTGAGAATATGTAAAGTTCGACTATTCACAATGCTACTTTCAGCCACTCACTGGGACTAAGGTGACACTTGCCCCCTCTTCCCACCCAGTCAGCTCCTTGTCTTTAGGCCACCTGCTTAAGATCAGGATCTCGTGTATAGAGTCACATTTGCAAAGCTGCAGCAGTGTTACACTAGCGTGTCGCCCTACCCTGGTACACTAGCGTGTCGCCCTACCCTGGTACACTAGCGTGTCGCCCTACCCTGGTACACTAGCGTGTCGCCCTACCCTGGTACACTAGCGTGTCGCCCTACCCTGGTACACTAGCGTGTCGCCCTACCCTGGTACACTAGCGTGTCGTGTCAGAACCATCTCAATCATTGCAGTGTGGGTTAATTCAACAAGTTTTAATTGACCCCTGGCTGACCTCACTCTGGAAAAAGATCTGGAGACCGTGTACAGGCGATGGTCAGGGTTTGCAACAAATTGGCCAGTTTTATTAGTTTTGTCTTGCCCTCACCCGCTGATTTTTCTTCCTTTCCCTTCTGCTAACGGTTCCTCTTGCTGGTGCACGATTTCAAAAACAGTGTGTATGTGAAACACACTGGTGCATTTGGGGAAAGGTTTCTGAAGTTGATGTTCAGTGCACAGGACAGTGTTGAGGGATTGTTGCCTGAACAGCCCTTGATTGAGCAGTGCATGACCCTGACACCAAGTAGAGGAAAACTACACAAGCACAAAACAACCTCACTATATACAAATTAAACAGCACATCACATCCCATTTGGTCCAATGAGGGAACAGAATGTGATCTGTTTAGGTGCATTCCTACACTATATTGTTTCAGTTTAGCCTGAAGGTGATTGAAGCACATCTCACGCCACATAGTGCACGGTGGAGACACTGCCCAATGCATCGTACAATGCACCGCATAGACACTGTACCGTACAAACATTGCATACACCATATAATGCACCGTACAGACATCGTACAATGCATCGTGGCGACACTACAATGCACCATGCAATCACTGCACAGTACACTAACAGATACCGCCCAGTGCACCATGGAGGCACTGCACAGTGTCCCATACAGACACCGTACAATGCACTGTTAGCAGTTTGTTGGGTTTTGTCCCTGTTAGACAGGCTGTGTGTTCGGGGTGTGTGACCTGACGGCCCTTTTCTCTTCCCCCAGATGAGCCCATCCGCCTGCGCCGTGATGTTGTGCTGCTGACGGATGACCGGAATATGAGGGTGAAGGCCCTGACTCGCAATGTGCCAGTTAGAGCCATCCCAGTGTTTCTGAAGTGGGCCAAGGTGGGATGAAGAGACGGAGCGGGGAAAAACTCTCATCCTCTGGATTCCAGCGAGTGTCGTCGAGAGCCCCAGAGCTCGACCATGGCAACCCACCCCTCCATTAAAAAGCTAACTTTAAGAGATGACGAGAATCAATATGCAGTAGAAGATTGTGATTGGTTACCAAGAAAACAAAAACAAGCAAGCTGAAGAGGCAGGTCTTGAGATGAGACGTCTCGATGGGTCTTTTTAGGAGCAAGCTAGTCACAGTGGGTTAATAGAGTGAACTGACAGGTGAGCGTCCAGATGCAGGTTAGTGAGAGGGAGCTTCCTTAACCCATGGAAGGAAGGGACTCCTTCCCCGGTGGGGTTATTTCATTAGCGTGTGGATTGTTTTGCGACAGAGTTGGAATGATCCGCTCTGCTGTGCCTGGCACACGTCTGTAAACCCACCTCCACCCTGAATCTTTGTCACATCAGAGGCGGAGGGGAGGGGAGGGGGCCCAGGCTTTGATGATTTGATTCGCTGCTGGTTCTGTGATGTCATTTTTTTGGCAGGAGGAATTTCACACAAAAAAAAGAAAAGTTTAAATAATTTACAATAAAAGGAACCTCGCATGGCCTTGGAAAAGGGCCACGGTGTACGGTTAGCCTAAACTCAAGGCAACTTTTAACGGTCGTGTTAAGGCCCACAGTCACACGAGTGCAGATAAAGATGGCGTTTAATTGGCCTTGCAGCAGCCTATCGTCAAGTTGATAGTGTGTTCTTAGTCCACTCGGTCTTTGTATGATGGAGATTGTAGGGTTACCAGATTAAAATGGAAGGCTTGTTTTATTTCAGTGGTTTACTAGCTGCCTGATGTGTTGGACTGTAATCTGGTGAGTCAGGCACAGGGCAGCGAGTGTGTTATATGAGCTGCTCCGACGTGAGCTGGTATCGTACAAGCTGCCCTTTCACATGCTGCTCGATGCCCAAGACCTTTGGCATTTGTGGGAGTTGGAGAGAATCCTGCCTTGCAAAATACCAGTTAGAGGAGGCCGGGCCGGAGCGAGGTTCAGTTACACCACAGGGCCAATGATTGAGATACCTGGTGCTTCCTAATCCCGCGTCCCTGCCAAGCTATCAAGTAGCCGGGACAGCTACTCAACTTTGTGAACAGAAACACACAGGGCTCAGTGAGATTTCGACTGGGAGAGTCTGTACCTGATGCTGGGGATTCCGTCCCTTTTAAGGAACAAAGAAATTTCAAAAGTTGGTTTATTTTAGACATTTCAGAACTTGTTTTTCATTGTGTTTTTTTTTAAATAGTCTTAGGTGGTTCTGTTTGGGTAAAGCGCAGCCAGGTGCCTGGATTTGCTTTTATTTAGTGTTGTGTGGGCTTTATAGACTAGAGGAAGCCTTTGGTTTTAGTGCAGTGGGAGTGAGTTCCATATAATTTAGCAGGTGTGTGTTTAAAATATTTTAGCATGTTGTGTGGCTCTGCTGTAAGTAGCCAGTTAGTTTGAAGTAGCCATTGCCCAGTGCTGCAAGCAGCTGACAGCACCTCTCCTGGACGGGATCTACACACACTGCCATGTAGGAGAGTGGCAGAGTGTAACCGCTAACTCACGTTCCTGTAACTAGCAGTCCAATAAAACGGAGATTAAAAGCCATGTCTGTAATGTTTTAATTGCTATTTGGTGTTTTATAGAAACAAGTTTCACGGTGAAAATGTTTGTCTGCTCATTTACAAAAATACAATTATAGAAACACTATCCCACCGAAGCACTTTATACAGACGGATTTAAAATATAAACACGGTACAAACACATGCAATAAATACATTCATTTTAATGCAAAAAAAATTATAAAAATACTGTTTTTGTATTGCAACTTTATGAATTGTATTTTGGCTTTTTAAAATTTGTTTAAAAAAAAAAAATATTTGGGTAGGTGTCTGTACAGACTGACTTTGGTTACACTGAATTTACAGAGAGGAGCGAGCGGCTCTCACAGACACAGTGCTGAGATTGGACATGCAACTCCCCCAGCCCGCTCCAATAGACCTTACAAAATAGGAAATCTTTACAAATCCCTGCAAAAAACACAAAAGTAACATTACTGGCAACTTGCATCTCATGCTAAAATACTGCATTTAATAAGTGATTTAATAACAGGCGCCGGGAATTCCCAACTTTATCCCGTGTCTATTTAAGGACTGCTTACCGGCTGCGCGGCCCCATCTCTGAAAACTCCCAGGCGGTGTGTGAAGGACAATCTCACTTTATCTCCTTCCGCAGATTTTGTTTTCAACTCACCGAGAACTGTCTTTAAAGTGAGAAGTGTGTCTATTTCACCGCGATTCAGCTGCTGGTGGGTCAGTGAGTAAATGCTCTCACCCGCTCAGCTTTGTCCCGGTTACACAGCTCAGGCTAAACAGATTAACAATTGGAAAGCTCTTAGTTTGTTGGGGTGTGTTGGGCCTGAAGTTGAGTCCGGGTGTGGGGAGCGGGACCCGGAGTACAGGCTCTCTGGGGAAGCAACTCAGTCACTGAATGCGCTCAATTGAAGAGCGAGATTGGGACTTCAACTGTTCCTGTCGCGGGATAAAGTTTAGAAATTACACCAACATTTTCAGAAAGACTATTAAAATATAGTAACTGGTGAAAGCGATTAAAAAAATCTCCCTCCTCACAGCGAGAGTGGGGAATCTCAATGGTGATCGTTTGAAGGGCTGTGGGAGGAAGCCGGATAAAGGAGACAGAGAGAGAGGGAGCCCCAGCTCCGTGCGGTTCACTCTCTGGAGTTGGGATCTGAGATTGTTCAACAATTCAAACCTTAAAACCAATCTCCGGGCCCCGGTGGCGGCTCTCGGCCCCGTTTCTGGACAGATTAGTTTCACAGTGAGCGGGGTACAATCCGCGGGACCCACAGTCCCCGGGACCCCACACTCCACGAGACCATCACCCCACAGTCCCCGGGACCCTCACCCCACACTCCACGAGACCCTCACCCCACAGTCCCCGGGACCCTCACCCCACACTCCACGAGACCCTCACCCCACAGTCCCCGGGGCCCTCACCCCACAGTCCCCGGGACCCCACACTCCACGAGACCCTCACCCCACAGTCCCCGGGGCCCTCACCCCACAGTCCCCGGGACCCTCACCCCACAGTCCCCGGGGCCCTCACCCCACAGTCCCCGGGGCCCTCACCCCACAGTCCCTGGGACCCTACAGTCCGCGAGACCCTCACCCCACAGTCCCCGGGGCCCTCACCCCACAGTCCCCGGGACCCTCACCCCACAGTCCCCGGGACCCCACAGTCCGCGAGACCCTCACCCCACAGTCCCCGGGACCCCACAGTCCCCGGGACCCTCACCCCACAGTCCCCGGGACCCTCACCCCACAGTCCCCGGGACCCTCACCCCACAGTCCCCGGGACCCTCACCCCACAGTCCCCGGGACCCTCAACCCACAGTCCCCGGGACCCTCACCCCACAGTCCCCGGGACCCTCACCCCACAGTCCCCGGGACCCTCACCCCACAGTCCCCGGGACCCTCACCCCACAGTCCCCGGGACCCTCACCCCACAGTCCCCGGGACCCCACAGTCCCCGGGACCCTCACCCCACAGTCCCCGGGACCCCACAGTCCGCGAGACCCTCACCCCACAGTCCCCGGGACCCTCACCCCACAGTCCCCGGGACCCTCACCCCACAGTCCCCGGGACCCCACAGTCCGCGAGACCCTCACCCCACAGTCTCCGGGACCCTCACCCCACAGACCCCGGGACCCTGACCCCACACTCCACGAGACCCTCACCCCACAGTCCCCGGGACCCCTCACCCCACAGTCCCCGGGACCCTCACCCAGGACCCCACAGTCCGCGGGACCCCTCACCCCACAGTCCCCGGGACCCTCGCCCCACAGTCCGCGGAACCCCACAGTCCCCGGGACCCTCGCCCCACAGTCCGCGGGACCCTCGCCCCACAGTCCCCGGGACCCCACAGTCCGCGGGACCCTCACCCCACAGTCCCCGGGACCCCTCACTCTCCTGTTTCAGGCAACCCCCTTTGCTCTGATGTTTCCTCCCCAATATTCGCTGCCCCTTGCCTATGCGCCGCTCTCCCTCAGCTCCTTATTTCTGGCCTCGGTAGAATCAATCTCTAACTGGGAATACCATTTAGCAGAAGCAGCCGGGGAGAGGAGAGGGTTTGCGACTCCCGGGGGAGCCCAATGGACAGAGGGTTGGGGGTCTCCCGGACCCGATTAACCAGAGACCTCCCCAGAGTCCAGTCTGGCCTCAAAGTGGAGTCATTGGGCAAATTGTTCAACTCATTAACCCCTTCCCCCCCCTCCCCTAAAATAAAACCCAGGGTCCTGAGCCAGTTACGAGGGAGAGAAAGAGTCCAGAATCTTGGAGTCGTTGGCCAGGTGCGCGGATTGAGTTAAAATCTCGGCCGCCTTCTCCTGGTTTATCCCCAGGTGATCGGCAGCGAACTTGGCCAAAGGGTAAACATTGTCGGCGAAGTCCATCTTTGGTTTGCAGTCGGAGGTGTGCATCTTCATGTGGCTGATCAGGTTCCTCTGCTGCGCGAATTTGCCCCCACAGATCTGGCACTCATACGGCTTCTCGCCCGAGTGGATGCGCATGTGTTCCGTCAGTCGGTACTGGCGGGTGAAGCGCATCCCGCAAGCTTCACAGGCGAAGGGTTTGAGGCCCAGGTGACTCCGCATGTGGCGGGTCATGGTGCCTCTCTGCGTGAACTTCTTGCCGCAGATGCTGCAAGGGTAGGGCCTGGTCAGCCAGTGGGTCTTCTCGTGTTGCCTGAGTGTGGCTGGGTCCTTGTAGGACTTCTCACAGGACGAGCAGCGGTATGGCCTGATCATCTCCCCGAGGCTCTGGTTGGATTTGTCCAGAAAAGGAGTGGTTTGCTCCGCCACCTCTTTGTGAAAGAGGTCTTCCTCCGTGTGAGTCTCAACATGGGCATTGAGCTGCTCGGAGCTGGGGAAACCTTTCCCACAGGGGATGCACACGTACAGGTTGTCCCCAAAGTTCTCTGGCTCATAGCTGATGTGGCTACAGTGATACCTGTCTATAGTTCCTGGGGGACAAGGCTCGTCGCTGCTTGTGTCCTCGCTGCTGCTTTTCTCATCTTCTGCCTCGTCGCAGCCCAGGCCCGGGTACCTGCCCTGCCCCGGCCCAGCGAGCACCTCCACCTTCCGCTCCTGCCTCTCACCTTTCGCACCTTTCTCTCTCTCACAAGCTTCCACAAAGTGACTCAGTGGCTCCTGCTTCAACCACCTTGACATCACATCCTCCTGGGTCTCAGTCCTGCTTTTGGTCTCGTTCGCCAGATTGTTGCTCCTGAAGACGCTGCTTTCGTGACCCATTGCCTCGTCCGTTTCCATTGGGTGGACAGGGACGGGCGGCTGGTCCTTGTAAGAGGCACCATTGGTGAGGAGAGAGGCATTGGTTGGCGGACTGGTCTGTCTGGAGTCTGCAGAATGCGCCTCGTCCTGCTGGAGGGAAGGGCCGAGCGGGCTCCTCTTGGACAGATCCAGGCCCAGCATTTGTGGGGAGGTCTGGTCTGGGAGGCACATTCCCTGAGCGTGAACCCGATTACCCTGAGAAGGTGGAGCGTAGAGCTCCCCAGAATGTGTGTTTATGGTGTGCATCTGTTGCAGCGGCTGGCTGTCCAGGAGTCTGGAAGCCACCGAGTAACAAGACTGAATAACGGGCGTGGATGTCCTCAGCCCCCTCCCGAGTTTCCCATAGGAGGAGAACCCTGTCCTGATGTGGAAATAAGTCCCGTTGCGTTTGAGTTTTTTCTTACAAAGAGCCACAAGGTCCGGCAATTGCAGGTAACTGGCGGCGGCGAGGATAGCTCCCAGGTTCTGCTCGTTGCCTTGGTCGGCCTCGTTCAACCTCCCGGTGTAGATATAATCCAGGATGGTCCGGAATATCCCAGGACTGACCATTTCCGGGTCCAGGTTGACTAGGTTGTCGTGAACCACCAAGGATTTCAAGTAGACACTGCTGGCGGCCAGGATGTTCTTGTGAGCCCGGAAGAGAGCATTCTGCACCACAATGATCACATCACACAGGAAGCCTTTGGTTCGTTGCCTGTTCAGCTGCAGCAGGAGCTGTTTGGCATGATTGGGCACCTCCATCGCATCCAGCATCGGCATCACCTCGCCACCTTCAGCCCAATCAAAAGACAGTCAGTTGGGGAAAGACACAAGAAGCGGCCGCTAAAAGCGCAACACCCAACTCACACCCAACTCATTCACACCAACTCATTCACACCAACTCACACCCAACTCATTCACACCAACTCATTCACACCAACTCACACCCAACTCATTCACACCAACTCACACCCAACTCATTCACACCAACTCACACCCAACTCATTCACACCAACTCACACCCAACCCATTCACACCAACTCACACCCAACTCATTCACACCAACTCATTCACACCAACTCATTCACACCAACTCACACCCAACTAATTCACACCAACTCACACCCAACCCATTCACACCAAACTCACTCACACCCACTCATTCACACCCAACTCATTCACACCAACTCACACCCAACTCATTCACACCAACTCACACCCAACTCATTCACACCAACTCACACCCAACTCATTCACACCAACTCACACCCAACTCATTCACACCAACTCACACCCACTCACACACCCATTCACACGAAACTCACTCACACCAACTCATTCACACTCACTCACACCCATTCACACCAAACTCACTCACACCAACTCATTCACACTCATTCACACCAAACTCATTCACACTCACTCACACCCATTCACACCAAACTCACTCACACCCATTCACACCATCTCACACACCTAACTCATTCTCACCCCATTCACACTAACTCACGCTCCCCATTCACACGAACTCACTCACAGCAACAATCCCCCCTCCCACATTCTCACTCGCTCAGTAAGATGTCAGCTCCCAGCCCAGCTCCAGATTCGGGGATCCGCAAACTCAATTCCGCTTTAAGCTTTAAGCAGCCGGTGTGGGTGAATCGGACAGTCCCGAAACGCGATCTCAATAAAGTTTGGGGAAGGGACCGAGTCTGAAGCCGAAAGGCCCCTTAAAGGGCCCGCGACTCCCTTTCGCCGCTCGATTCTGACTTTAGGTACACGCCAGATTTGACCAGAGTGAAAAGCATTCAGTGTCGCTGCTGACAGACACAGCCGGGCGGTGGGACCCACCAGGTGCGGGAGCCAGTCATTTGTAATCTCCCCAATGGGGGACTTGGAGATTCAGACAATCCGGTAAAAAGGACGAGGTCCTTTTAAATTATTCATTTATATATATATATATTTGCAAATAAAAGATTAAACGAAGTTACCTTAAAGCGCGGCCGGATTTCCTGGGAGTCCCAGCCGGTGACTGGTGTCCTGCCCGCTGGAGTTTTGCAGATTATAAACTACCCGATTGACCAGAGACTGCGCGGTGCCACCTCTTATACATGTTAGTGTAGATGGTGCAGCGAGGGGGAGGGGAGGGGGTCACATCACAACCCCCTGTGGGCACTTCCAAAAATTACATCACTTATAGGAGTTGCTATTTTTATTTACCGGACCCGCTCGGCATCCACACAGCCCGTTAACCCTTAAAAAACAACTTCCATTCTCGGCATTTTGCAGCCAGCACTTCCACTGCAATAGCGAGAACACGCCCCAAACTCCAGAACACGCCCCAAACTACAGAGCACCCCCCAAACTACAGAACACCCCCCAAACTACAGAACACCCCCCAAACTACAGAACACCCCAAACTACAGAACACCCCAAAAACTACAGAACACCCCCCAAACTACAGAACACCCCCCAAACTACAGAACACCCCCCAAACTACAGAACCCCCCAAACTACAGAACACCCCCCAAACTACAGAACACCCCAAACTACAGAACACCCCCCAAACTACAGAACACCCCCCAAACTACAGAACACCCCCCAAACTACAGAACACTCCCCAAACTACAGAACACCCCCCAAACTACAGAACACTCCCCAAACTACAGAACACCCCCCAAACTACAGAACAACCCAAACTACAGAGCACCCCCCAAACTACAGAACAACCCAAACTACAGAGCACTCCCCAAACTACAGAACACCCCCCAAACTACAGAACACCCCCCCAAACTACAGAACACCCCCCCAAACTACAGAACAACCCAAACTACAGAACACCCCCCAAACTACAGAACACCCCCCAAACTACAGAACAACCCAAACTACAGAGCACTCCCCAAACTACAGAACACCCCCCAAACTACAGAACAACCCAAACTACAGAACACCCCAAACTACAGAACACCCCCCAAACTACAGAGCACTCCCCAAACTACAGAACACCCCCCAAACTACAGAACACCCCCCAAACTACAGAACAACCCAAACTACAGAGCACTCCCCAAACTACAGAACACCCCCCAAACTACAGAACACCCCCCAAACTACAGAACACCCCCCAAACTACAGAACACCCCAAACTACAGAACACCCCCCAAACTACAGAACACCCCAAACTACAGAACACCCCCCAAACTACAGAACACCCCAAACTACAGAACACTCCCCAAACTACAGAACACCCCCCAAACTACAGAACACCCCCCAAACTACAGAACACCCCCCAAACTACAGAACACCCCCCAAACTACAGAACACCCCCCAAACTACAGAACACCCCCCAAACTACAGAACACCCCCCAAACTACAGAACACACCCCAAACTACAGAACACCCCCCAAACTACAGAGCACTCCCCAAACTACAGAACACTCCCCAAACTACAGAACACCCCCCAAACTACAGAACACCCCAAACTACAGAACACCCCAAACTACAGAACACCCCAAACTACAGAACACCCCAAACTACAGAACCCCCCAAACTACAGAACACCCCCCAAACTACAGAACACCCCCCAAACTACAGAACACCCCCCAAACTACAGAACACCCCCCCAAACTACAGAACACCCCCCAAACTACAGAACACCCCCCAAACTACAGAACAACCCCCCAAACTACAGAACACCCCCCAAACTACAGAACAACCCCCCAAACTACACCCCCCAAACTACAGAACAACCCAAACTACAGAACACCCCAAACTACAGAACACCCCCCAAACTACAGAACACCCCAAACTACAGAACACCCCCCAAACTACAGAACACCCCCCAAACTACAGAACACCCCCCAAACTACAGAACAACCCAAACTACAGAACAACCCAAACTACAGAACACCCCCCAAACTACAGAACACCCCAAACTACAGAACCCCCCAAACTACAGAACCCCCCAAACTACAGAACACCCCCCAAACTACAGAACACCCCCCAAACTACAGAACACCCCCCAAACTACAGAACACCCCCCAAACTACAGAACTCCCCAAACTACAGAACACCCCCCAAACTACACCCCCCAAACTACACCCCCCAAACTACAGAGCACCCCAAACTACAGAACACCCCCCAAACTACAGAACACCCCCCAAACTACAGAACACCCCAAACTACAGAACACCCCAAACTACAGAACACCCCCCAAACTACAGAGCACTCCCCAAACTACAGAACACTCCCCAAACTACAGAACACTCCCCAAACTACAGAACACCCCCCAAACTACACCCCCCAAACTACAGAACACCCCAAACTACAGAACACCCCAAACTACAGAACACTCCCCAAACTACAGAACACCCCAAACTACAGAACACCCCCCAAACTACAGAACACCCCCCAAACTACAGAACACTCCCCAAACTACAGAACACTCCCCAAACTACAGAACACCCCAAACTACAGAACACCCCAAACTACAGAACACTCCCCAAACTACAGAACACCCCAAACTACAGAACACCCCAAACTACAGAGCACTCCCCAAACTACAGAACACTCCCCAAACTACAGAACACCCCCCAAACTACACCCCCCAAACTACAGAACACCCCAAACTACAGAACACCCCAAACTACAGAACACCCCAAACTACAGAACACCCCCCAAACTACAGAACACCCCCCAAACTACAGAACACCCCCCAATCTACAGAACACCCCCCAATCTACAGAGCACCCCCCAAACTACAGAGCACCCCCCAAACTACAGAACACCCCCCAAACTACAGAACACCCCCCAAACTACAGAACAACCCAAACTACAGAACACTCCCCAACTACACCCCCCAAACTACAGAACACCCCCCAAACTACAGAACAACCCAAACTACAGAACACCCCAAACTACAGAACACCCCCCAATCTACAGAGCACCCCCCAAACTACAGAACACCCCAAACTACAGAACACCCCAAACTACAGAACACTCCCCAAACTACAGAACACCCCCCAAACTACAGAACAACCCAAACTACAGAACAACCCAAACTACACCCCCCAAACTACAGAACACCCCCCAAACTACAGAACAACCCAAACTACAGAACACCCCAAACTACAGAACACCCCAAACTACAGAACACCCCCCAAACTACAGAACACCCCCAAACTACAGAACACCCCCAAACTACAGAACAACCCCAAACTACAGAACACCCCCCAAACTACAGAACAACCCAAACTACAGAACACCCCCCAAACTACAGAACACCCCCCAAACTACAGAACACCCCCCAAACTACAGAACACCCCCCAAACTACAGAACACCCCCCAAACTACAGAACACCCCCCAAACTACAGAACACCCCCCAAACTACAGAACACCCCCCAAACTACAGAACACCCCCCAAACTACAGAACACTCCCCAAACTACAGAACACCCCCCAAACTACAGAACACCCCCCAAACTACAGAACACCCCAAACTACAGAACAACCCCCAAACTACAGAACACCCCAAACTACAGAACCCCCCAAACTACAGAACACCCCAAACTACAGAACACCCCCCAAACTACACCCCCCCAAACTACGGAACAACCCAAACTACAGAACACCCCCCAAACTACACCCCCCAAACTACAGAACACTCCCCAAACTACAGAACACCCCAAACTACAGAACACCCCAAACTACAGAACACCCCAAACTACAGAACACCCCAAACTACAGAACACCCCCCAAACTACAGAACACCCCAAACTACAGAACACCCCCCAAACTACAGAACACTCCCCAAACTACAGAACACTCCCCAAACTACAGAACAACCCAAACTACAGAACACCCCAAACTACAGAACAACCCAAACTACAGAACACCCCCCAAACTACAGAACACCCCCCAAACTACAGAACACCCCAAACTACAGAACACCCCCCAAACTACAGAACACCCCCCAAACTACAGAACACCCCAAACTACAGAACACTCCCCAAACTACAGAACACTCCCCAAACTACAGAACACTCCCCAAACTACAGAACAACCCCCCAAACTACAGAACACCCCAAACTACAGAACACCCCCCAAACTACACCCCCCAAACTACAGAACACCCCAAACTACAGAACACCCCCCAAACTACAGAACACCCCCCAAACTACAGAACACCCCCCAAACTACAGAACACTCCCCAAACTACACCCCCCAAACTACAGAACACCCCAAACTACAGAACACCCCCCAAACTACACCCCCCAAACTACACCCCCCAAACTACAGAACACCCCAAACTACAGAACACCCCCCAAACTACAGAACACCCCAAACTACAGAACACCCCAAACTACAGAACACCCCAAACTACAGAACACCCCCCAAACTACAGAACCCCCCAAACTACAGAACCCCCCAAACTACAGAACACCCCCCAAACTACAGAACACACCCCAAACTAAACCCCCCAAACTACAGAACACTCCCCAAACTACAGAACACTCCCCAAACTACAGAACACTCCCCAAACTACAGAACACTCCCCAAACTACAGAACACCCCCCAAACTACACCCCCCAAACTACAGAACACTCCCCAAACTACAGAACACCCCCCAAACTACACCCCCCAAACTACAGAACCCCCCAAACTACAGAACACCCCAAACTACAGAACCCCCCAAACTACAGAACCCCCCCCAAACTACAGAACCCCCCCAAACTACAGAACACCCCCCAAACTACAGAACACCCCCCAAACTACAGAACACCCCAAACTACAGAACACCCCCCAAACTACAGAACACCCCCCAAACTACAGAACACCCCAAACTACAGAACACCCCCCAAACTACAGAACACCCCCCAAACTACAGAACACCCCCCAAACTACAGAACACTCCCCAAACTACAGAACACCCCCCAAACTACAGAACACTCCCCAAACTACAGAACACTCCCCAAACTACAGAACACTCCCCAAACTACAGAACACCCCCCAAACTACAGAACACCCCAAACTACAGAACACCCCCCAAACTACAGAACACCCCCCAAACTACAGAACAACCCAAACTACAGAACACCCCCCAAACTACAGAACACCCCCCAAACTACAGAGCACCCCCCAAACTACACCCCCCAAACTACAGAACAACCCAAACTACAGAACACCCCCCAAACTACAGAACACTCCCCAAACTACAGAACACCCCCCAAACTACAGAACACTCCCCAAACTACAGAACACCACCCAAACTACAGAACACCCCCCAAACTACAGAACACCCCAAACTACAGAACACCCCCCAAACTACAGAACAACCCCAAACTACAGAACACCCCAAACTACAGAACAACCCCCAAATTACAGAACACCCCCCAAACTACAGAACACCCCCCAAACTACAGAACACCCCCCAAACTACAGAACACCCCCCAAACTACAGAACACCCCCCAAACTACAGAGCACCCCCCAAACTACACCCCCCAAACTACAGAACACCCCCCAAACTACAGAACACCCCAAACTACAGAACACCCCCCAAACTACAGAACACCCCCCAAACTACAGAACACTCCCCAAACTACAGAACACCCCCCAAACTACAGAACACCCCAAACTACAGAACACCCCCCAAACTACAGAACACCCCCCAAACTACAGAACACCCCCCAAACTACAGAACACCCCCCAAACTACAGAACACTCCCCAAACTACAGAACACTCCCCAAACTACAGAACACCCCCCAAACTACAGAACACCCCCCAAACTACAGAACACCCCCCAAACTACAGAACACCCCCCAAACTACAGAACACCCCCCAAACTACAGAACACCCCCAAACTACAGAACACTCCCCAAACTACAGAACACTCCCCAAACTACACCCCCCAAACTACAGAACACTCCCCAAACTACAGAACACCCCCCAAACTACAGAACACCCCCCAAACTACAGAACACCCCCCAAACTACAGAACACCCCCCAAACTACAGAACACCCCCCAAACTACACCCCCCAAACTACAGAACACTCCCCAAACTACACCCCCCAAACTACAGAACACCCCCCAAACTACACCCCCCAAACTACAGAACACTCCCCAAACTACAGAACACCCCCCAAACTACAGAACCCCCCAAACTACAGAACACTCCCCAAACTACAGAACACCCCCCAAACTACAGAACACTCCCCAAACTACACCCCCCAAACTACAGAACACCCCCCAAACTACACCCCCCAAACTACAGAACACTCCCCAAACTACAGAACACCCCCCAAACTACAGAACCCCCCAAACTACAGAACACTCCCCAAACTACAGAACACCCCAAACTACAGAACACTCCCCAAACTACAGAACACTCCCCAAACTACAGAACAACCCAAACTACAGAACACCCCCCAAACTACAGAACACCCCCCAAACTACAGAACACCCCCCAAACTACAGAACACCCCCCAAACTACAGAACACCCCCCAAACTACAGAACACTCCCCAAACTACAGAACAACCCCCCAAACTACAGAACACCCCCCAAACTACAGAACACCCCCCAAACTACAGAACACCCCCCAAACTACACCCCCCAAACTACAGAACACCCCCCAAACTACACCCCCCAAACTACAGAACAACCCCCCAAACTACAGAACACCCCCAAACTACAGAACACCCCCCAAACTACACCCCCCAAACTACAGAACACCCCCCAAACTACAGAACAACCCCCCAAACTACAGAACACCCCCCAAACTACACCCCCCAAACTACAGAACACCCCCCAAACTACAGAACACTCCAAACTACAGAACACTCCAAACTACAGAACACTCCAAACTACAGAACACCCCCCAAACTACAGAACACCCCAAACTACAGAACAACCCCCCAAACTACAGAACACCCCCCAAACTACACCCCCCAAACTACAGAACACCCCCCAAACTACAGAACACCCCCCAAACTACAGAACACTCCCCAAACTACAGAACACTCCCCAAACTACAGAACACCCCCCAAACTACAGAACACCCCCCAAACTACACCCCCCAAACTACAGAACACCCCAAACTACAGAACACCCCAAACTACAGAACACTCCCCAAACTACAGAACACCCCAAACTACACCCCCCAAACTACAGAACACCCCAAACTACAGAACACCCCAAACTACACCCCCCAAACTACAGAACACCCCAAACTACAGAACACCCCAAACTACACCCCCCAAACTACAGAACACTCCCCAAACTACAGAACACCCCAAACTACACCCCCCAAACTACAGAACACCCCAAACTACAGAACACCCCAAACTACAGAACACCCCCCAAACTACAGAACACCCCCCAAACTACAGAACACCCCCCAAACTACAGAACACCCCCCAAACTACAGAACACTCCCCAAACTACACCCCCCAAACTACAGAACACCCCCCAAACTACACCCCCCAAACTACAGAACACTCCCCAAACTACAGAACACCCCAAACTACAGAACACCCCCCAAACTACAGAACACCCCAAACTACAGAACACCCCCCAAACTACAGAACACTCCCCAAACTACAGAACACCCCCCAAACTACAGAACACCCCCCAAACTACACCCCCCAAACTACAGAACACCCCCCAAACTACACCCCCCAAACTACAGAACACCCCCCAAACTACAGAACACCCCAAACTACAGAACACACCCCAAACTACACCCCCCAAACTACACCCCCCAAACTACAGAACACCCCAAACTACAGAACACCCCCCAAACTACAGAACACCCCAAACTACAGAACACACCCCAAACTACACCCCCCAAACTACACCCCCCAAACTACAGAACACCCCAAACTACAGAACACCCCCCAAACTACAGAACACCCCAAACTACAGAACACCCCAAACTACAGAACACCCCAAACTACAGAACACCCCCCAAACTACAGAACACCCCCCAAACTACAGAACACCCCCCAAACTACAGAACACCCCCCAAACTACAGAACACTCCCCAAACTACAGAACACCCCAAACTACAGAACACCCCCCAAACTACAGAGCACCCCCCAAACTACAGAACACCCCCCAAACTACAGAACACCCCCCAAACTACAGAACACCCCAAACTACAGAACACCCCCCAAACTACAGAACACCCCAAACTACAGAACACCCCAAACTACAGAACACCCCAAACTACAGAACACCCCAAACTACAGAACACCCCCCAAACTACAGAACACTCCCCAAACTACAGAACACCCCCCAAACTACAGAACACCCCCCAAACTACAGAACACCCCCCAAACTACAGAACACCCCAAACTACAGAACACCCCCCAAACTACAGAGCACCCCCCAAACTACAGAACACCCCCCAAACTACAGAACACCCCCCAAACTACAGAACACCCCAAACTACAGAACACCCCCCAAACTACAGAACACCCCAAACTACAGAACACCCCCCAAACTACAGAACACCCCCCAAACTACAGAACACGCCCCAAACTACACACACTCACTTACGAAAGGGCACACATTCACTCGCTACAGGGCACACACTCGCTCTACAAGGCACACACTCACTCGCTACAAGGCACACACTCACTCGCTACAGGGCACACACTCGCTCTACAGGGCACACACTCACTCGCTACAGGGCACACACTCACTCGCGACAGGCCACACACACACTCGCTACAGGGCACACACTCACTCGCTACAGGGCACACACACTCGCTACAGGGCACACACACACTCGCTACAGGGCACACACTCACTCGCTACAGGCCACACACACACTCGCTACAGGGCACACACTCACTCGCTACAGGGCACACACACTCGCTACAGGGCACACACACTCGCTACAGGGCACACACTCACTCGCTACAGGCCACACACACACTCGCTACAGGGCACACACTCACTCGCTACAGGGCACACACTCACTCGCTACAGGGCACACACTCACTCGCTACAGGGCACACACTCACTCGCTACAGGGCACACACACTCGCTACAGGGCACACACTCACTCGCTACAGGGCACACACTCACTCGCTACAGGCCACACACTCACTCGCTACAGGCCACACACACACTCGCTACAGGGCACACACTCACTCGCTACAGGCCACACACTCACTCGCTACAGGGCACACACACTCGCTACAGGGCACACACTCACTCGCTACAGGGCACACACTCACTCGATACAGGGCACACACTCACTCGCTACAGGCCACACACTCACTCTACAGGGCACACACTCACTCGCTACAGGGCACACACTCACTCGCTACAGGGCACACACTCACTCGCTACAGGGCACACACTCACTCGCTACAGGGCACACACTCACACGACAGGGCACACACACACTCGCTACAGGCCACACACTCACTCTACAGGGCACACACTCACTCGCTACAGGGCACACACTCACTCGCTACAGGGCACACACTCACTCGCGACAGGGCACACACACACTCTCTACAGGGCACACACTCACTCTACAGGGCACACACTCACTCGCTACAGGGCACACACTCACTCGCTACAGGGCACACACTCACTCGCTACAGGGCACACACACTCGCTACAGGGCACACACTCACTCGCTACAGGCCACACACTCACTCTACAGGGCACACACTCACTCGCTACAGGGCACACACTCACTCGATACAGGGCACACACTCACTCGCTACAGGGCACACACTCACACGACAGGGCACACACACACTCGCTACAGGCCACACACTCACTCGATACAGGGCACACACTCACTCGCTACAGGGCACACACTCACACGACAGGGCACACACACACTCGCTACAGGCCACACACTCACTCTACAGGGCACACACTCACTCGCTACAGGGCACACACTCACTCGCTACAGGGCACACACTCACTCGCGACAGGGCACACACACACTCTCTACAGGGCACACACTCACTCTACAGGGCACACACTCACTCTACAGGGCACACACTCACTCGCTACAGGCCACACACTCACTCTACAGGGCACACACTCACTCTACAGGGCACACACTCACTCTACAGGGCACACACTCACTCTACAGGGCACACACTCACTCTACAGGGCACACACTCACTCTACAGGGCACACACTCACTCTACAGGGCACACACTCACTCTACAGGGCACACACTCACTCTACAGGGCACACACTCACTCTACAGGGCACACACTCACTCTACAGGGCACACACTCACTCTACAGGGCACACACTCACTCTACAGGGCACACACTCACTCTACAGGGCACACACTCACTCTACAGGGCACACACTCACTCTACAGGGCACACACTCACTCTACAGGGCACACACTCACTCTACAGGGCACACACTCACTCTACAGGGCACACACTCACTCTACAGGGCACACACTCACTCTACAGGGCACACACTCACTCTACAGGGCACACACTCACTCTACAGGGCACACACTCACTCTACAGGGCACACACTCACTCTACAGGGCACACACTCACTCTACAGGGCACACACTCACTCTACAGGGCACACACTCACTCTACAGGGCACACACTCACTCTACAGGGCACACACTCACTCTACAGGGCACACACTCACTCTACAGGGCACACACTCACTCTACAGGGCACACACTCACTCTACAGGGCACACACTCACTCTACAGGGCACACACTCACTCTACAGGGCACACACTCACTCTACAGGGCACACACTCACTCTACAGGGCACACACTCACTCTACAGGGCACACACTCACTCTACAGGGCACACACTCACTCTACAGGGCACACACTCACTCTACAGGGCACACACTCACTCTACAGGGCACACACTCACTCTACAGGGCACACACTCACTCTACAGGGCACACACTCACTCTACAGGGCACACACTCACTCTACAGGGCACACACTCACTCTACAGGGCACACACTCACTCTACAGGGCACACACTCACTCTACAGGGCACACACTCACTCTACAGGGCACACACTCACTCTACAGGGCACACACTCACTCTACAGGGCACACACTCACTCTACAGGGCACACACTCACTCTACAGGGCACACACTCACTCGCTACAGGGCACACACTCACTCTACAGGGCACACACTCACTCTACAGGGCACACACTCACTCTACAGGGCACACACTCACTCTACAGGGCACACACTCACTCCTACAGGGCACACACTCACTCTACAGGGCACACACTCACTCTACAGGGCACACACTCACTCTACAGGGCACACACTCACTCTACAGGGCACACACTCACTCTACAGGGCACACACTCACTCTACAGGGCACACACTCACTCTACAGGGCACACACTCACTCCTACAGGGCACACACTCACTCTACAGGGCACACACTCACTCTACAGGGCACACACTCACTCTACAGGGCACACACTCACTCTACAGGCACACACTCACTCTACAGGGCACACACTCACTCTACAGGGCACACACTCACTCTACAGGGCACACACTCACTCTACAGGGCACACACTCACTCTACAGGGCACACACTCACTCTACAGGGCACACACTCACTCTACAGGGCACACACTCACTCCTACAGGGCACACACTCACTCTACAGGGCACACACTCACTCCTACAGGGCACACACTCACTCTACAGGGCACACACTCACTCTACAGGGCACACACTCACTCTACAGGGCACACACTCACTCCTACAGGGCACACACTCACTCTACAGGGCACACACTCACTCTACAGGGCACACACTCACTCTACAGGGCACACACTCACTCTACAGGGCACACACTCACTCTACAGGGCACACACTCACTCTACAGGGCACACACTCACTCTACAGGGCACACACTCACTCTACAGGGCACACACTCACTCTACAGGGCACACACTCACTCTACAGGGCACACACTCACTCTACAGGGCACACACTCACTCTACAGGGCACACACTCACTCTACAGGGCACACACTCACTCTACAGGGCACACACTCACTCTACAGGGCACACACTCACTCTACAGGGCACACACTCACTCTACAGGGCACACACTCACTCTACAGGGCACACACTCACTCTACAGGGCACACACTCACTCTACAGGGCACACACTCACTCTACAGGGCACACACTCACTCTACAGGGCACACACTCACTCTACAGGGCACACACTCACTCTACAGGGCACACACTCACTCTACAGGGCACACACTCACTCTACAGGGCACACACTCACTCTACAGGGCACACACTCACTCTACAGGGCACACACTCACTCTACAGGGCACACACTCACTCTACAGGGCACACACTCACTCTACAGGGCACACACTCACTCTACAGGGCACACACTCACTCTACAGGGCACACACTCACTCTACAGGGCACACACTCACTCTACAGGGCACACACTCACTCTACAGGGCACACACTCACTCTACAGGGCACACACTCACTCTACAGGGCACACACTCACTCTACAGGGCACACACTCACTCTACAGGGCACACACTCACTCTACAGGGCACACACTCACTCTACAGGGCACACACTCACTCTACAGGGCACACACTCACTCTACAGGGCACACACTCACTCTACAGGGCACACACTCACTCTACAGGGCACACACTCACTCTACAGGGCACACACTCACTCTACAGGGCACACACTCACTCTACAGGGCACACACTCACTCTACAGGGCACACACTCACTCTACAGGGCACACACTCACTCTACAGGGCACACACTCACTCTACAGGGCACACACTCACTCTACAGGGCACACACTCACTCTACAGGGCACACACTCACTCTACAGGGCACACACTCACTCTACAGGGCACACACTCACTCTACAGGGCACACACTCACTCTACAGGGCACACACTCACTCTACAGGGCACACACTCACTCTACAGGGCACACACTCACTCTACAGGGCACACACTCACTCTACAGGGCACACACTCACTCTACAGGGCACACACTCACTCTACAGGGCACACACTCACTCTACAGGGCACACACTCACTCTACAGGGCACACACTCACTCTACAGGGCACACACTCACTCTACAGGGCACACACTCACTCTACAGGGCACACACTCACTCTACAGGGCACACACTCACTCTACAGGGCACACACTCACTCTACAGGGCACACACTCACTCTACAGGGCACACACTCACTCTACAGGGCACACACTCACTCTACAGGGCACACACTCACTCTACAGGGCACACACTCACTCTACAGGGCACACACTCACTCTACAGGGCACACACTCACTCTACAGGGCACACACTCACTCTACAGGGCACACACTCACTCTACAGGGCACACACTCACTCTACAGGGCACACACTCACTCTACAGGGCACACACTCACTCTACAGGGCACACACTCACTCTACAGGGCACACACTCACTCTACAGGGCACACACTCACTCTACAGGGCACACACTCACTCTACAGGGCACACACTCACTCTACAGGGCACACACTCACTCTACAGGGCACACACTCACTCTACAGGGCACACACTCACTCTACAGGGCACACACTCACTCTACAGGGCACACACTCACTCTACAGGGCACACACTCACTCTACAGGGCACACACTCACTCTACAGGGCACACACTCACTCTACAGGGCACACACTCACTCTACAGGGCACACACTCACTCTACAGGGCACACACTCACTCTACAGGGCACACACTCACTCTACAGGGCACACACTCACTCTACAGGGCACACACTCACTCTACAGGGCACACACTCACTCTACAGGGCACACACTCACTCTACAGGGCACACACTCACTCTACAGGGCACACACTCACTCTACAGGGCACACACTCACTCTACAGGGCACACACTCACTCTACAGGGCACACACTCACTCTACAGGGCACACACTCACTCTACAGGGCACACACTCACTCTACAGGGCACACACTCACTCTACAGGGCACACACTCACTCTACAGGGCACACACTCACTCTACAGGGCACACACTCACTCTACAGGGCACACACTCACTCTACAGGGCACACACTCACTCTACAGGGCACACACTCACTCTACAGGGCACACACTCACTCTACAGGGCACACACTCACTCTACAGGGCACACACTCACTCTACAGGGCACACACTCACTCTACAGGGCACACACTCACTCTACAGGGCACACACTCACTCTACAGGGCACACACTCACTCTACAGGGCACACACTCACTCTACAGGGCACACACTCACTCTACAGGGCACACACTCACTCTACAGGGCACACACTCACTCGCTACAGGGCACACACTCACTCGCTACAGGGCACACACTCACTCGCTACAGGGCACACACACACTCACGACAGGGCACACACACACTCACGACAGGGCACACACACACTCACGACAGGGCACACACTCACTCACGACAGGGCACACACTCACTCACGACAGGGCACACACTCACTCACGACAGGGCACACACTCACTCACGACAGGGCACACACTCACTCACTACAGAGCACACACACTCTACAGGGCACCCACTCACTCGCTACAGGGCACCCACTCACTCGCTACCGGGCGCGCACTCTCACTCGCTACCGGGCGCGCACTCTCACTCGCTACCGGGCGCGCACTCTCACTCGCTACCGGGCGCGCACTCTCACTCGCTACCGGGCGCGCACTCTCACTCGCTACCGGGCGCGCACTCTCACTCGCTACCGGGCGCGCACTCTCACTCGCTACCGGGCGCGCACTCTCACTCGCTACCGGGCGCGCACTCTCACTCGCTACCGGGCGCGCACTCTCACTCGCTACCGGGCGCGCACTCTCACTCGCTACCGGGCGCGCACTCTCACTCGCTACCGGGCGCGCACTCTCACTCGCTACCGGGCGCGCACTCTCACTCGCTACCGGGCGCGCACTCTCACTCGCTACCGGGCGCGCACTCTCACTCGCTACCGGGCGCGCACTCTCACTCGCTACCGGGCGCGCACTCTCACTCGCTACCGGGCGCGCACTCTCACTCGCTACCGGGCGCGCACTCTCACTCGCTACCGGGCGCGCACTCTCACTCGCTACCGGGCGCGCACTCTCACTCGCTACCGGGCGCGCACTCTCACTCGCTACCGGGCGCGCACTCTCACTCGCTACCGGGCGCGCACTCTCACTCGCTACCGGGCGCGCACTCTCACTCGCTACCGGGCGCGCACTCTCACTCGCTACCGGGCGCGCACTCTCACTCGCTACCGGGCGCGCACTCTCACTCGCTACCGGGCGCGCACTCTCACTCGCTACCGGGCGCGCACTCTCACTCGCTACCGGGCGCGCACTCTCACTCGCTACCGGGCGCGCACTCTCACTCGCTACCGGGCGCGCACTCTCACTCGCTACCGGGCGCGCACTCTCACTCGCTACCGGGCGCGCACTCTCACTCGCTACCGGGCGCGCACTCTCACTCGCTACCGGGCGCGCACTCTCACTCGCTACCGGGCGCGCACTCTCACTCGCTACCGGGCGCGCACTCTCACTCGCTACCGGGCGCGCACTCTCACTCGCTACCGGGCGCGCACTCTCACTCGCTACCGGGCGCGCACTCTCACTCGCTACCGGGCGCGCACTCTCACTCGCTACCGGGCGCGCACTCTCACTCGCTACCGGGCGCGCACTCTCACTCCACGGGGGACACTCTCACTCCACGGGGCACACTCTCACTCCACGGGGCACACTCTCACTCCACGGGGGACACTCTCACTCCACGGGGCACACTCTCACTCCACGGGGCACACTCTCACTCACTACAGGGCACACACTCACTCACTACAGGGCACAGTCACCCTACAGGGCACACACTCACTACAGGGCACACACTCACTACAGGGCACACACTCACTCGCTACAGGGCACACACTCACTCGCTACAGGGCACACACTCACTCACTACAGGGCACACACTCACTCACTACAGGGCACACACTCACTCACTACAGGGCACAGTCACCCTACAGGGCACACACTCACTACAGGGCACACACTCACTCGCTACAGGGCACACACTCACTCCAGGGCACACACTCACTCGCTACAGGGCACACACTCACTCGCTACAGGGCACACACTCACTCGCTACAGGGCACACACTCACTCGCTACAGGGCACACACTCACTCGCTACAGGGCACACACTCACTCGCTACAGGGCACACACTCACTCGCTACAGAGCACACACACACTCGCTACAGGGCACACACTCACTCGCTACAGGGCACACACTCACTCGCTACAGGGCACACACTCACTCGCTACAGAGCACACACACACTCGCTACAGGGCACACACACACTCGCTACAGGGCACACACACACTCGCTACAGGGCACACACACACTCGCTACAGGGCACACACACACTCGCTACAGGGCACACACTCACTCGCTACAGGGCACACACACACTCACTCCAGGGCACACACACACTCGCTACAGGGCACACACTCACTCGCTACAGGGCACACACTCACTCGCTACAGGGCACACACTCACTCGCTACAGGGCACACACTCACTCCAGGGCACACACACACTCGCTACAGGGCACACACTCACTCGCTACAGGGCACACACTCACTCGCTACAGGGCACACACTCACTCTACAGGGCACACACTCACTCACTACAGGGCACACACTCACTCGCTACAGGGCACACACTCACTCCAGGGCACACACACACTCGCTACAGGGCACACACACACTCGCTACAGGGCACACACACACTCGCTACAGGGCACACACACACTCGCTACAGGGCACACACTCACTCCAGGGCACACACACACTCGCTACAGGGCACACACACACTCGCTACAGGGCACACACACACTCGCTACAGGGCACACACTCACTCGCTACAGGGCACACACTCACTCTACAGGGCACACACTCACTCCAGGGCACACACACACTCACTACAGGGCACACACTCACTCACTACAGGGCACACACTCACTCGCTACAGGGCACACACTCACTCTACAGGGCACACACTCACTCACTACAGGGCACACACTCACTCCAGGGCACACACACACTCGCTACAGGGCACACACTCACTCACTACAGGGCACACACTCACTCCAGGGCACACACTCACTCGCTACAGGGCGCACACTCACTCACTACAGGGCACACACTCACTCTACAGGGCACACACTCACTCGCTACAGGGCACACACTCACTCCAGGGCACACACACACTCGCTACAGGGCACACACTCACTCACTACAGGGCACACACTCACTCCAGGGCACACACTCACTCGCTACAGGGCGCACACTCACTCACTACAGGGCACACACTCACTCTACAGGGCACACACTCACTCGCTACAGGGCACACACTCACTCACTCCAGGGCACACACTCACTCGCTACAGGGCAAACACTCACTCGCTACAGGGCGCACACTCACTCACTACAGGGCACACACTCACTCGCTACAGGGCAAACACTCACTCGCTACAGGGCACACACTCACTCGCTACAGGGCACACACTCACTCGCTACAGGGCACACACTCACTCACTACAGGGCACACACACACTCGCTACAGGCCACACACTCACTCGCTACAGGGCACACACACACTCACTACAGGGCACACACTCACTCGCTACAGGGCACACACTCACTCGCTACAGGGCACACACTCACTCACTCCAGGGCACACACTCACTCGCTACAGGGCACACACTCACTCGCTACAGGGCACACACTCACTCGCTACAGGGCACACACTCACTCGCTACAGGGCACACACACACTCGCGACAGGGCACACACTCACTCACTACAGGGCACACACTCACTCACTACAGGGCACACACTCACTCGCTACAGGGCACACACTCACTCGCTACAGGGCACACACTCACTCTACAGGGCACACACTCACTCACTACAGGGCACACACACACTCGCTACAGGGCACACACACACTCGCTACAGGGCACACACTCACTCGCGACAGGGCACACACTCACTCACTACAGGGCACACACTCACTCACTACAGGGCACACACTCACTCGCTACAGGGCACACACTCACTCGCTACAGGGCACACACTCACTCACTACAGGGCACACACTCACTCGCTACAGGGCACACACTCACTCGCTACAGGGCACACACTCACTCGCTACAGGGCAAACACTCACTCGCTACAGGGCACACACTCACTCGCTACAGGCCACACACTCACTCGCGACAGGGCACACACTCACTCTACAGGGCACACACTCACTCTACAGGGCACACACTCACTCTACAGGGCACACACTCACTCGCTACAGGGCACACACTCACTCGCTACAGGGCAAACACTCACTCTACAGGGCACACACTCACTCGCTACAGGGCACACACTCACTCGCTACAGGGCACACACTCACTCGCTACAGGGCAAACACTCACTCTACAGGGCACACACTCACTCCAGGGCACACACTCACTCCAGGGCACACACACACTCACTCTACAGGGCACACACTCACTCCAGGGCACACACACACTCACTCTACAGGGCACACACTCACTCGCTACAGGGCACACACTCACTCCAGGGCACACACTCACTCCAGGGCACACACACACTCACTCTACAGGGCACACACTCACTCCAGGGCACACACACACTCACTCTACAGGGCACACACTCACTCGCTACAGGGCACACACTCACTCACTCCAGGGCACACACACACTCACTCTACAGGGCACACACTCACTCTACAGGGCACACACTCACTCGCTACAGGGCACACACTCACTCCAGGGCACACACTCACTCTACAGGGCACACACTCACTCGCTACAGGGCGCACACTCACTCAGTACAGGGCACACACTCACTCGCTACAGGGCACACACTCACTCACTACAGGGCACACACTCACTCGCTACAGGGCACACACTCACTCGCTACAGGGCACACACTCACACACTACAGGGCACACACTCACTCTACAGGGCACACACTCACTCGCTACAGGGCACACACTCACTCCAGGGCACACACTCACTCACTACAGGGCACACACACACTCGCTACAGGGCACACACTCACTCGCTACAGGGCACACACTCACTCCAGGGCACACACTCACTCACTACAGGGCACACACACACTCGCTACAGGGCACACACTCACTCTACAGGGCACACACTCACTCTACAGGGCACACACTCACTCGCTACAGGGCACACACTCACTCGCTACAGGGCACACACTCACTCACTACAGGGCACACAATCACTCACTACAGGGCACACACTCACTCTACAGGGCACACACTCACTCACTACAGGGCACACACTCACTCTACAGGGCACACACACACTCGCTACAGGGCACACACTCACTCGCTACAGGGCACACACTCACTCTACAGGGCACACACTCACTCACTACAGGGCACACACTCACTCTACAGGGCACACACACACTCGCTACAGGGCACACACTCACTCGCTACAGGGCACACACTCACTACAGGGCACACACTCACTCACTACAGGGCACACACTCACTCGCTACAGGGCACACACTCACTCACTACAGGGCACACACTCACTCGCTACAGGGCACACACTCACTCTACAGGGCACACACTCACTCGCGACAGGGCACACACTCACTCTACAGGGCACACACTCACTCACTACAGGGCACACACTCACTCACTACAGGGCACAGTCACCCTACAGGGCACACACTCACTCGCTACAGGGCACACACTCACTCGCTACAGGGCACACACTCACTCGCGTCAGGGCACACACTCACTCTACAGGGCACACACTCACTCTACAGGGCACACACTCACTCTACAGGGCACACACTCACTCTACAGGGCACACACTCACTCTACAGGGCACACACTCACTCACTACAGGGCACACACTCACTCACTACAGGGCACAGTCACCCTACAGGGCACACACTCACTCGCTACAGGGCACACACTCACTCGCTACAGGGCACACACTCACTCGCTACAGGGCACACACTCACTCGCGTCAGGGCACACACTCACTCTACAGGGCACACACTCACTCTACAGGGCACACACTCACTCGCTACAGGGCACACACTCACTCTACAGGGCACACACTCACTCACTACAGGGCACACACTCACTCTACAGGGCACACACTCACTCGCTACAGGGCACACACTCACTCTACAGGGCACACACTCACTCACTACAGGGCACACTCTCACTCACTACAGGGCACACACTCACTCGCTACAGGGCACACACTCACTCGCTACAGGGCACACACTCACTCTACAGGGCACACACTCACTCGCGACAGGGCACACACTCACTCTACAGGGCACACACTCACTCACTACAGGGCACACACTCACTCACTACAGGGCACAGTCACCCTACAGGGCACACACTCACTCGCTACAGGGCACACACTCACTCTACAGGGCACACACTCACTCGCTACAGGGCACACACTCACTCACTACAGGGCACACACTCACTCGCTACAGGGCACACACTCACTCGCTACAGGGCACACACACACTCGCTACAGGGCACACACTCACTCACTACAGGGCACACACTCACTCACTACAGGGCACACACTCACTCTACAGGGCACACACTCACTCGCTACAGGGCACACACTCACTCACTACAGGGCACACACTCACTCACTACAGGGCACACACTCACTCTACAGGGCACACACTCACTCGCTACAGGGCACACACTCACTCACTACAGGGCACACACTCACTCGCTACAGGGCACACACTCACTCTACAGGGCACACACTCACTCTACAGGGCACACACTCACTCACTACAGGGCACACACTCACTCACTACAGGGCACACACTCACTCTACAGGGCACACACTCACTCTACAGGGCACACACTCACTCTACAGAGCACACACTCACTCACTACAGGGCACACACTCACTCTACAGGGCACACACTCACTCGCTACAGGGCACACACTCACTCACTACAGGGCACACACTCACTCGCGTCAGGGCACACACTCACTCTACAGGGCACATACTCACACACTACTGGGCACACACTCACTCTACGGGGCACACACTCACTCACTACAGGGCACACACACACTCGCTACAGGGCACACACACACTCACTCCAGGGCACACACACACTCGCTACAGGGCACACACTCACTCACTACAGGGCACACACTCACTCGCGACAGGGCACACACTCACTCGCTACAGGGCACACACTCACTCGCTACAGGGCACACTCTCACTCCAGGGCACACACTCACTCGCTACAGGGCACACACTCACTCGCTACAGGGCACACACTCACTCACTACAGGGCACACACTCACTCGCTACAGGGCACACACTCACTCACTACAGGGCACACACTCACTCGCTACAGGGCACACACTCACACACTACAGGGCACACACTCACTCACTACAGGGCACACACTCACTCACTACAGGGCACACACACACTCACTCCAGGGCACACACACACTCACTCCAGGGCACACACACACTCACTCCAGGGCACACACTCACTCACTACAGGGCACACACACACTCACTCCAGGGCACACACACACTCGCTACAGGGCACACACACACTCGCTACAGGGCACACACTCACTACAGGGCACACACTCACTCGCTACAGGGCACACACTCACTCACTACAGGGCACACACACACTCACTCCAGGGCACACACACACTCGCTACAGGGCACACACTCACTCACTACAGGGCACACACACACTCACTCCAGGGCACACACACACTCGCTACAGGGCACACACACACTCACTCCAGGGCACACACTCACTCACTACAGGGCACACACACACTCACTCCAGGGCACACACTCACTCACTCCAGGGCACACACACACTCGCTACAGGGCACACACACACTCGCTACAGGGCACACACTCACTACAGGGCACACACTCACTCGCTACAGGGCACACACTCACTCACTACAGGGCACACACACACTCACTCCAGGGCACACACACACTCGCTACAGGGCACACACACACTCACTCCAGGGCACACACACACTCACTCCAGGGCACACACACACTCACTCCAGGGCACACACTCACTCACTACAGGGCACACACACACTCACTCCAGGGCACACACACACTCGCTACAGGGCACACACACACT
Source organism: Squalus acanthias (assembly GCA_030390025.1). NCBI lineage: Eukaryota > Metazoa > Chordata > Chondrichthyes > Squaliformes > Squalidae > Squalus > Squalus acanthias. Next base: position 2,003,083 of record CM059448.1, read on the forward strand.
CGCTACAGGGCACACACTCACTACAGGGCACACACTCACTCGCTACAGGGCACACACTCACTCACTACAGGGCACACACACACTCACTCCAGGGCACACACACACTCGCTACAGGGCACACACTCACTCCAGGGCACACACTCACTCACTACAGGGCACACACTCACACACTACAGGGCACACACTCACTCACTACAGGGCACACACTCACTCGCTACAGGGCGCACACTCACTCGCTACAGGGCGCACACTCACTCACTACAGGGCACACACTCACTCGCTACAGGGCGCACACTCACTCGCTACAGGGCGCACACTCACTCGCTACAGGGCACACACTCACTCGCTACAGGGCACACACTCACTCGCTACAGGGCACACACTCACTCACTACAGGGCGCACACTCACTCGCTACAGGGCGCACACTCACTCGCTACAGGGCACACACTCACTCGCTACAGGGCACACACTCACTCGCTACAGGGCGCACACTCACTCGCTACAGGGCGCACACTCACTCGCTACAGGGCACACACTCACTCGCTACAGGGCACACACTCACTCGCTACAGGGCACACACTCACTCACTACAGGGCACACACTCACTCTACAGGGCACACACTCACTCTACAGGGCACACACTCACTCTACAGGGCACACACTCACTCGCTACAGGGCACACACTCACTCTACAGGGCACACACTCACTCTACAGGGCACACACTCACTCTACAGGGCACACACTCACTCTACAGGGCACACACTCACTCCAGGGCACACACTCACTCGCTACAGAGCACACACTCACTCTACAGGGCACACACTCACTCGCTACAGGGCACACACACACTCCAGGGCACACACTCACTCTACAGGGCACACACTCACTCGCTACAGGGCACACACTCACTCGCTACAGGGCACACACTCACTCGCTACAGGGCACACACTCACTCCAGGGCACACACTCACACTCTACAGGGCACACACTCACTCGCTACAGGCCACACACTCACTCTACAGGGCACACACTCACTCGCTACAGGGCACACACTCACTCGCTACAGGGCACACACTCACTCTACAGGGCACACACACTCGCTACAGGGCACACACTCACTCGCTACAGGCCACACACTCACTCACTACAGGGCACACACTCACTCACTACAGGGCACACACTCACTCTACAGGGCACACACTCACTCACTACAGGGCACACACTCACTCGCTACAGGGCACACACTCACTCGCTACAGGGCACACACTCACTCGCTACAGGGCGCACACTCACTCGCTACAGGGCACACACTCACTCGCTACAGGCCACACACTCACTCACTACAGGGCACACACTCACTCGCTACAGGGCACACACTCACACACTACAGGGCACACACTCACTCGCTACAGAGCACACACTCACTCTACAGGGCACACACTCACTCGCTACAGGGCACACACACACTCCAGGGCACACACTCACTCTACAGGGCACACACACACTCCAGGGCACACACTCACTCACTACAGGGCACACACTCACTCGCTACAGGGCACACACTCACTCTACAGGGCACACACTCACTCGCTACAGGGCACACACTCACTCTACAGGGCACACACTCACTCGCTACAGGGCACACACTCACTCGCTACAGGGCACACACTCACTCACTACAGGGCACACACTCACTCGCTACAGGGCACACACACTCGCTACAGGGCACACACTCACTCACTACAGGGCACACACACACTCGCTACAGGGCACACACTCACTCTACAGGGCACACACTCACTCTACAGGGCACACACTCACTCTACAGGGCACACACTCACTCTACAGGGCACACACTCACTCGCTACAGGGCACACACACACTCACTCCAGGGCACACACGCACTCGCTACAGGGCACACACTCACTCACTACAGGGCACACACTCACTCGCTACAGGGCACACACTCACTCACTCCAGGGCACACACTCACTCGCGACAGGGCACACACTCACTCACTACAGGGCACACACTCACTCGCTACAGGGCACACACTCACTCACTACAGGGCACACACTCACTCTACAGGGCACACACTCACTCACTACAGGGCACACACTCACTCCAGGGCACACACTCACTCACTACAGGGCACACACTCACTCTACAGGGCACACACTCACTCACTACAGGGCACACACTCACTCCAGGGCACACACTCACTCACTACAGGGCACACACTCACTCGCTACAGGGCACACACTCACTCGCTACAGGGCACACACTCACTCACTACAGGGCACACACACACTCGCTACAGGGCACACACACACTCACTCCAGGGCACACACTCACTCACTACAGGGCGCACACTCACTCGCTACAGGGCACACACTCACTCACTACAGGGCACACACTCACTCACTACAGGGCACACACTCACTCGCTACAGGGCACACACTCACTCGCTACAGGGCACACACTCACTCCAGGGCACACACTCACTCACTACAGGGCACACACTCACTCACTACAGGGCACACACTCACTCGCTACAGGGCACACACTCACTCACTACAGGGCACACACTCACTCACTACAGGGCACACACTCACTCCAGGGCACACACTCACACGCTACTGGGCACACACTCACTCGCTACAGGGCACACACTCACTCCAGGGCACACACTCACTCACTACAGGGCGCACACTCACTCGCTACAGGGCGCACACTCACTCGCTACAGGGCACACACTCACTCGCGACAGGGCACACACTCACTCACTACAGGGCACACACTCACTCGCGACAGGGCACACACTCACACTCTACAGGGCACACACTCACTCACTACAGGGCACACACTCACACTCTACAGGGCACACACTCACTCGCTACAGGGCACACACTCACTCACTACAGGGCACACACTCACTCACTACAGGGCACACACTCACTCCAGGGCACACACTCACTCACTACAGGGCGCACACTCACTCGCTACAGGGCACACACTCACTCACTACAGGGCACACACTCACTCACTACAGGGCACACACTCACTCACTACAGGGCACACACTCACTCGCTACAGGGCACACACTCACTCCAGGGCACACACTCACTCACTACAGGGCACACACTCACTCGCTACAGGGCACACACTCACTCACTACAGGGCACACACTCACTCGCTACAGGGCACACACTCACTCCAGGGCACACACTCACACGCTACTGGGCACACACTCACTCGCTACAGGGCACACACTCACTCCAGGGCACACACTCACTCACTACAGGGCGCACACTCACTCGCTACAGGGCGCACACTCACTCGCTACAGGGCACACACACACTCGCTACAGGGCACACACTCACTCCAGGGCACACACTCACACACTACAGGGCACACACTCACTCACTCCAGGGCACACACTCACACTCTACAGGGCACACACTCACTCGCGACAGGGCACACACTCACTCACTACAGGGCACACACTCACTCGCGACAGGGCACACACTCACTCGCTGCAGGGCACACACTCACACTCTACAGGGCACACACTCACTCACTACAGGGCACACACTCACACTCTACAGGGCACACACTCACTCGCTGCAGGGCACACACTCACTCACTACAGGGCACACACTCACTCACTACAGGGCACACACTCACTCACTACAGGGCACACACTCACTCACTACAGGGCACACACTCACTCCAGGGCACACACTCACTCACTACAGGGCGCACACTCACTCGCTACAGGGCACACACTCACTCACTACAGGGCACACACTCACTCACTACAGGGCACACACTCACTCGCTACAGGGCACACACTCACTCGCTACAGGGCACACACTCACTCCAGGGCACACACTCACTCACTACAGGGCACACACTCACTCACTACAGGGCACACACTCACTCGCTACAGGGCACACACTCACTCACTACAGGGCACACACTCACTCGCTACAGGGCACACACTCACTCTACAGGGCACACACTCACTCGCTACTGGGCACACACACACTCGCTACAGGGCACACACTCACTCCAGGGCACACACTCACTCACTACAGGGCGCACACTCACTCGCTACAGGGCGCACACTCACTCGCTACAGGGCACACACACACTCGCTACAGGGCACACACTCACTCCAGGGCACACACTCACACACTACAGGGCACACTCTCACTCGCTACAGGGCACACACTCACACTCTACAGGGCACACACTCACTCGCGACAGGGCACACACTCACTCACTACAGGGCACACACTCACTCGCGACAGGGCACACACTCACTCGCTGCAGGGCACACACTCACTCGCTACAGGGCACACACTCACTCACTACAGGGCACACACTCACTCGCTGCAGGGCACACACTCACTCGCTACAGGGCACACACTCACTCACTACAGGGCACACACTCACTCGCTGCAGGGCACACACTCACTCGCTACAGGGCACACACTCACTCACTACAGGGCACACTCTCACTCGCTACAGGGCACACACACTCGCTACAGGGCACACACTCACTCGCTACAGGGCACACACTCACTCTACAGGGCACACACTCACTCACTCTACAGGGCACACACTCTCACTCGCTACAGGGCACACACACACTCGCTACAGGGCACACACTCACTCACTCTACAGGGCACACACTCTCACTCGCTACAGGGCACACACTCACTCTACAGGGCACACACT
>CM059448.1:2010246-2033387 GCA_030390025.1 Squalus acanthias
AAAAAAAAGAGCATGGGAGCATGAGAGTGAGAGAGAGATAGAGAGAGCACACACGAGAGCATGAGAGAACACGAGAAAGAGTGCGCAAGCAAGAAAAGGAGCAAGAAAGAGCCCAAAGCTGTAGGTGAAACTGCAGTATTTATATTTTAATCTGAGGCAGTTCAGTGTGAATTTCACTTTTTCCTCAGACACATATTAATGTAAATTCTGCTGCCAACAGCGCTCGCCTCCTTGATTAAGAAATGCACCGACAAGGGAACGTGTAGCCCTTTTGAGTCTTTCAACACTGCAGTGCTGGAACTCTTCAAGCTAACCATTGGAATGGGTGATCTGGAAGTACAGCGTCAGTCAGAATACCCGCAGCTCTTCTTCTTCCTCCTGGTGGTGTACATCGTTCTGACCTTCATCCTCCTGCTGAATATGCTGATCGCCGTGATGGGAGACAGGATGGGGCATATTTCCAAAGACAAAATGAACATATGGAAGCTTCAGGTATCTCCAAGTATCTGCTTCTCCCAACATCTTCACACCAGGCTTCAGACCAGGAGAAACCTTTCGTCCTGAAGGCACTGCCTCACGCTACAGGTGCCAGCCGCCCTCCTGGTACCTCATTCCAAGTGGCCATTCGTCGTGTGTGAGCCTGAATAGTGAGCATCGCCAGGCCCTATAGGGAGGGTGTCATAGGGAACCAGATCCTGTCCTCACCCAAAGTCCATGAATGTGCACTTCCAGCAGGGCTCAATGGGCACTGATCAGGAGTGGGAACTCCAGCCCATTTTCCCTATCCCAACCCAAGGGCACTAAAGCTTACAGCTCCCCTTCCGACACCCTCGCCAAGATCATAGCACAGATCAAGGGCATCCCTGGGACTCCCTCCCCCCCACCTTCCAGGCCCGAGACCAAGGGCGGACCAGGGACCTCCCCCGCCGCCCCCCCCCCCCCCCGCCGCGGTCTGCGAGGCTGTGTGTCAGACTAGGCTGTGCATTTATATAATAGCAAAATACTGCGGATGCTGGAAATCTGAAACAACAACTGAAAATGCTGGAAATACTCAGCAGGCCAGGCAGCATCTGTGGAGAGAGAAACAGAGTTAACGTTCCAGGTCTGGGACCCTTCATCAGAACTGGAAAAAGCTGGAGATGTAACAGATATTAAGCAGGTGCAGAGACAGCGGGGGGGAGGAAGGAATTGAAAGAACATACTGTGCTTATGTAAGAGGCAGGAAAGATAAAACGTTGCAAATGGGAATGGCAAAATCATAAAGCATGAAAAATGGGGACAGGGATTATTGTCTGAAATTGTTGAACTCGATGTTGAGTCCGGAAGGCTGTAAAGTGCCTAATCGAAAGATGAGGTGCTGTTCCTCGAGCTTACATTGAGCTTCATTGGAACAATGCAATAGGCCGAGGACAGAGAGGTCAGAGTGGGAGTGAAGCGGAGAATTAAAGTGACAGGCAACCGGAAGCTCAGGGTCACCCTTACGGACTGAACGGAGGTGTTCCGCAAAGCGGTCACCCAATCTGCGTTTGGTCTCCCCAATGTAGAGGAGACCGCATCGTGAGCAGCGAATACAGTATACTAAATTGCAAGAAGTACAAGTAAATCGCTGTTTCACCTGGAAGGGGTGTTTGGGGCCCTGGACAGTGGGAAGGGAGGAGGTAAAAGGGCATGTGTTGCATCTCCTGCGCTTGCACGGGAAGGTGCCGGGCGAAGGAGAAGGGCTGTTGGGGGTGATTGAGGAGCGGTCCCTTCGGAATGCTGAAAGGGGAGGTGAGGGGAAGATGTGTTTGGTGTTGGGATCACGTTGGAGGTGGCGGAAATGGCGGAGGATTATCCGTTGAATGTGGAGGCTGGTGGGATGAAAGGTGAGGACAAGGGGAACCCTATCGTGGTTCTGGGAGGGAGGGGAAGGGGTGAGAGCAGAAGTGCGGGAAATGGAACGGACACGGTCAAGGGTGGGAGGAAGTGTAGTCCAGGTAGCTGTGGAGTCAGTGGGCTTGTAGTGGATGTTTGTTGAAAGCCGATCGCCAGAAATGGAGATGGAGAAGTCAAGGAAGGGAAAGGAAGAGTCGGAGATGGACCATGTGAAGGTGAGGGAAGGGTGGAAATTGGAAGTAAAGTGAATGAACTTATCTAGTTCAGGTCGAGAGCAGGAAACGGCACTGATACAGTCATCGATGTACCGGAAAAAGAGGTGAGGGAGGGGACCTGAGTAGGACTGGAACAAAGAATGTTTCACATATCCCATGAACAGGCAGGCATAGCTAGGGCCCATGTGGGTTCCCATAGCAACACCTTTAATTTGGAGGAAGTGACTGGAGTCGAGAAGTTGTTTAATGTGAGAACAAGTTCAGCCAGGCGGAGGAGGGTGGTGGTGGATGGGGACTGGTTGGGCCTCTGTTCAAGGAAGAAACGGAGCGTCCTCAGACCGTCCTGGTGGGGGATGGAGGGGTAGAGGGAATGGACGTCCAGTGAAAAGGAGGCGGTTGGGGCCAGGAAACTGGAAACTGTTAAAGTGGCGGAGGGCGTCGGAAGAGTCGCGGATGTAGGTGGGAAGAGACTGGACAAGGGGAGGAAAAATAGAGTCGAGATAGGAAGAGATAAGTTCTGTGGGGCAAGAACAGGCTGAAACGATGGGTCTACCAGAGCAGTCCTGTTTGTGGATCTTGGGAAGGAGGTAGAAGCGGGCTGTGCGGGGTTGGGGGACTATGAGGTTGGCGGCCATGGAGGGAAGATCTCCAGAGGAGATGAGGTCAGTGACAGTCTTGGAAATAATGGCCTGATGTTTGCTAGTGGGGTCATGGTCCAGGCGGAGGTAGGTGGTGGTGGCGGAGAGTTGGCGTTCAGCTTCCGCACGGTAGAGGTCGGTTCGCCAAACAACAACAGCACCGCCCTTATCAGCAGGTTTAGTGACAATGTTAGGGTTGGATCGGAGAGAACGGAGTGCTGCAAGTTCAGAGGGAGTTAGGTTGGAGTGAGTGAGAGGAGCAGAGAAATTGAGACGGCCGATGTCACGTCGGCAGTTAGCAATGAAAAGATTTAGACAGGGTAAGAGGCCAGACGGAGGGGTCCAAGTAGAACGAGAATTTAGAAAGCGGGAGAAAGGGTCAGCTGTGCGGGGGGGAAGACTCCTGGCCAAAGAAGCGGGCACGGAGACGAAGGAAAAAGAGCTCAGCATCGTGCCGAGCTCGAAATTCATTGAGATGGGGGCGTAAGGGGATGAAGCTCAGGCCTTTGCTGAGGACTAATCGTTCGGGGTCAGAGAGGGGAAGGTCAGAGGGGATAGTGAAAACATGGCAGGGGGTGAGATTGGGGTCAGAGGAAAGTGACCAGGAAGGGCGTTGCTGTCCAAGAGTTGATGAAGCTTGCGATCCTTGACATCAGAAAGGAAGAAAAAAAGTTTTTTGTTGAAGCGTCGGATGAGTCGAAGGATGAAATGAAACTGTGGATCCGACAGCTTTGAGATAGACTGCGTCGATGCTGCTGAAGAGAGAGGTCGAGAGTGTTCGTGTAGCGGCGCATGGCGTTGAGCGTGGATCTCAAGATGCGGCGAGAGCAGAAGTTCGAGGAACGATGAATATCGAGGAGATATTTGTAACCCTTGTCCTCACCTTTCATCCCACCAGCCTCCACATTCAACGGATAATCCTCCGCCATTTCCGCCACCTCCAACGTGATCCCAACACCAAACACATCTTCCCCTCACCTCCCCTTCAGCATTCCGAAGGGACCGCTCCCTCCGCGACACCCTGGTCCACTCCTCAATCACCCCCAACAGCCCTTCCCCTTCGCCCGGCACCTTCCCGTGCAAGCGCAGGAGATGCAACACATGCCCTTTTACCTCCTCCCTTCCCACTGTCCAGGGCCCCAAACACCCCTTCCAGGTGAAACAGCGATTTACTTGTACTTCTTGCAATTTAGTATACTGTATTCGCTGCTCACGATGCGGTCTCCTCTACATTGGGGAGACCAAACGCAGATTGGGTGACCGCTTTGCGGAACACCTCCGTTCAGTCCGTAAGGGTGACCCTGAGCTTCCGGTCGCCTGTCACTTTAATTCTCCGCTTCACTCCCACTCTGGCCTCTCTGTCCTCGCCTATTGCATTGTTCCAATGAAGCTCAACGTAAGCTCGAGGAACAGCACCTCATCTTTCGATTAGGCACTTTACAGCCTTCTGGACTCAACATCGAGTTCAACAATTTCAGACAATAATCCCTGTCCCCATTTTTCATGCTGTATGATTTTGCCATTCCCATTTGCAACGTTTTATCTTTCCTGCCTCTTACATAAGCACAGTATGTTCTTTCAATTCCTTCCTCCCCCCCGCTGTCTCTGCACCTGCTTAATATCTGTTACAGCTCCAGCTTTTTCCAGTTCTGATGAAGGGTCCCAGACCTGAAACGTTAACTCTGTTTCTCTCTCCACGGATGCTGCCTGGCCTGCTGAGTATTTCCAGCATTTTCAGTTATTTTAGGCTGTGCATTTACCTACCAGCCCATCGGGGGAGCTGAGAGTGACATTAACTATACAAGAGCATGTCCCCAAGGGAGGGTAGACTCATCAGACTCTAAGGCGACTCATTCCTTGAGCTGGGATTGCTTTGTTGCTGCACCATTAACTAATGACTTAAGTCATTAAGAACAACTCCACATGATGGGACAAGTAATTGGGAAAAAAAAATTTGGTGACCAGATGTTTTGTACAAAAGAAACTTCTAGAAGGCTAGCTCAAAAACTGCACTGATGGGGGGCCTTTGGGTCGAGGTGTTGCCAAGTAACAAATCCAGCTTCAACATTACTGGACCACCAGGTTACCAAGAATTCCTTATACACTGAAAAATAAATTAACAGGTTCAAAAAAATTAACAGAGCATTGCTGGTACGGCTCGTTAGATTAACACAGGAAGCGGATGGTGTAATTATTTTGCTTTGTTCTTTTCTCCTCGCTGAACAAATTGATCCAAGAGAGCAATAACCATTCTGAATCTGGAGCAATGTTTCCCAAACTGTCTGAGGGAGAAATTTAAACTGGGAGAAGAGTTCAAGGGCAAGAGATACATCAGGTAAAACAAGAGCTGTATTTATCTCACACATCCCCACATCTCTCAGCAATGCCTCGCTTCAGATACAATGAATTTCTTTTCAAGGCAGTTTTGAGTTCCGACTCCCCAAAAGCCTTTCCACCATCTACAACGGCACAAGTCAGGAGTGTGATGGAATACTCTCCACTTGCCTGGATGAGTGCAGCTCCAACAACACTCAAGAAGCTCGACACCATCCAGGACAAAGCAGCCCGCTTGATTGGCACCCCATCCACCTCCTTCAACATTCACTCCCTCCACCACCGGCATACCGTGGCTGCAGTGTGTACCATCTACAAGATGCACTGCAGCAACTCGCCAAGGCTTCTTCGGCAGCACCTCCCAAACCCGCGACCTCTTCCACCTAGAAGGACAAGGGCAGCAGGCGCATGGGAACACCACCACCTCCAATTTCCCCTCCAAGTCACACACCATCCTGACTTGGAAGTATATCGGCCGTTCCTTCATCGTCGCTGGGTCAAAATCCTGGAACTCCCTCCCTAACAGCACTGTGGGAGTACCTTCACCACACGGGACTGCAGCGGTTCAAGGCGGCGGCTCACCACCACCTTCTCAAGGGCAATTAGGGATGGGCAATAAATGCTGGCCTTGCCAGCGACGCCCACATCCCATGAATGATTTTTTTTTTTTTAATTACTGTTACGTAGGTAAATATGGTGGACCGTTTGCACACAGCAAACTCCCACAAACATCAATGAATGGCTAGTTCATCGGTTTTTGATGCTGTGAGTTGAGGGAGGAATCTTGAACATGACACCAGAACTCCCAGCTCTACTATGATTAAGCCCATGGAATCATTAGCTCTCACCCGAACAGGCAGGTGTTGCCTCCGTTTAGAATCATGGAATCTTTCAGCACAGGAGGTCATTCGGCCCAATGTGCCTGTGTCGGCTCTTTGAAAGAGTTCTCCAATTTAGTCCCACACACCAGCTTTCTCCCCAAAACCCTGCAAATTAGTCCTCAAGTATGTGTCCAATTGCCTTTTGAAAGTTCCTATGGAATCTGATTCCACCACCCTTTCAGGCAGTATTTTCCAGGTCATAACAACCCCGTGTGAAGAAATTTCTAACTTCCCCTCTAGTTCTTGTCAATTCATAGAATCATACAATGGTTACAGCACAGAAGGAGGCCATTCGGCCAGTCGAGCCCGTGCCGGCTCTCTGCAAGAGCGCTTCAGCTAGTCCCACTCCCCCGCCCTTTCCCTGTAGCCCTGCAACATTTTTTTCCCCTTCAGGTACTTATCCAACTCCCTTTGAAAGCCACAATTGAATCTGCCTCCACCACCCATTCAGGCAGTGCATTCCAGATCCTAACCACGCACTACGTAAAAAAGTTTTTCCTCATGTCGCCTCTGGTTCTTTTTCAATCACCTTAAATCTGTGCCCTCTCTTTATCGACCCTTCAGCCACTGGAAACAGTTTCTCTTTATTTACTCTATCTAAACCCTTCCAAGGTTTTAAACACCTCGATCAAATCTCCTCTTTGCCTTCTCGGCTTTAAGGCACTTATCAAGCTCACCACCCGCATCGAATGGCGCTTACAGCCACTAAACAGTAATGGAAGCTTCGTAAAATCTTATTTCCCACCCCCCTCCAATTTTATTTTATTGTTGTATTCAACTTTCACAACTAACGTACAAGTGATAGAAGGTGCCTCTGAAAACACAAACTATGGGAGAGTTTATAGAAGAGATGCATCATTGTTTCCTAATCGCCAAACACAGCATCTAGACTGGGGAGAATGCTGTCAATGAATTCCGTCTTCATTCGGGTTGGGATTGGTTAGTACAGGGGAATGGAACACTTTCCCAGTCCAGGCACCTGGTGTTAGTATTAAGCATTCCCAGGTCAAGTACAACACAAGTTGGATGCAGAATGAAGCTCCCTCTACACTGCCCCAACCTGGAGGGAAACCCTTACTGCAGCAGTAAGATAGTTTCCACTTCCCACACCAGGCAGCCTCGAGGAGCAAGAACGCCAGTAGGGACAGAACCGCGGGAACATGCCATTGGGACTGGGTGGATTATTTTTAGTTCATTCTAGGGTGGCGCTGGTAAGCCGGCATTCTATTGCCCATCCCTAGGTGCCCTCAAGAAGGTGGTGGTGAGCTGCCTTTTGAACCGCTGCAGTCCATGTAGTGAAGGTGCTCCCACAGGGCTGTAAGGTCAGGAGTTCCAGGACTTTGACCCAGCGATGATGAAGGAACGGCAAGACGGACAGAAAAAAAGACTTGCATTTCTATAGCGCCTTTCACGACCTCAGGATGTCCCACAGTACTTTACAGCCAATTAAGTACTTTGGAAGTGTAGTCACTGTTGTAATGTAGGAAACGCGGCAGCTAATTTACGCAAACAGCAATGTGATAATAGTCAGATAATCTGTTTTTAATGATGTTGGTTGAGGAATAAATATTGGCCAGAGTGAGCTCTCCTTCGCAATAGTGCCGGGAGATCTTTTACATCCACCTAAAACAGCAGACGAAGCCTCGGTTTAGCATCTCATCCAAAACACGGTACCTCAGACAGTGCAGCACTCCCTCAGTACTGCACTGGGAGTGTCAGCGCTAGATTTTGCACTCAAGTCTCTGGAGTGGGATTTGAACCCACAACCTTCTGACTCAGTGGCCAGTGTGCTGCCCACTGAGCCACAGCAGACGGTGGCTGTTTGCATCTCAAAAACGACTTCAAACGGGCTTTAATCATCCAGTATTCAAATTAAAGACAATGGCATCGTGTGGTTTTATTTAAAATTCATCATTTTTCAAATCAGAATCAATGACGTTAACTGGACAAAGTGGAACACCGGTGTAGTGCGTAACAAAGACCACCCAGGAGAAGAGGAGCAAGGTAAATAGCGAGAGTCAGCCAGCTGACCACTGCGGTGACTGCTCACTACGATCCACCACATTCAATACAACACTTTGCTACATAATTCCATATCCATCAGTGTTGTTTATGAATGTACATCAAGTTGAGAAAGTGGTTTAAAAAAAAAACATCCTTGGCTTTATCAGTAAGAGGCATAGAGCACAAAAACAAGGTAGTTATGCTAAACCTTCATAAAACAATGGTTAGACCTCACCTGGAGTACGATGTACAATTCTGTGCACCACACTTTAGGAAGGATGTCAAGGCCTTGGAGAAGGGGCAGAGGAGATTTACCAGAATGGCACCAGGGATGAGGGACTTCAGTGATGTGGAGACACTGGGGAAGCTGGGATTGTTCTCCTTGGAGCAAAGAAGGTTAAGGGGAGATTTAATAAAGGTGTTCAGAATTGTGAAGTGTTTTGATAGATTAAATGAGATAGTTTCCACTGGCCGGAGGGTCAGCAACCAGAGGACACAGATTAAAAATAATTGGCAAAAAACCCAGAAGGGAGGAGCAGAGGAGAGATTTTTGTTTTAACGCAGCAAGTTGTGATCTGGAATGCGCTGCCTGAAAGGGCGGTGGAAGCAAATTCAATACTAACTTTCAAAAGGGAATTGGATATATATTTGAAAAGGGAAAAATTTGCAGGGCTCTGGGGAAAGAGCAGGGGAGTGAGACTAATTGGAGAGCTCTTTCAGAGGCACGATGGGCAGAATGGCCTCCTTCTGTGCTGTATGATTCTAGTTCATTGTATGTGATATACTTTGGAGACATGCTAAGGTACTATATAAATGCACATCGATTATTCCAATGCATCAAACTCTCCTCCACTACATTTGACAAAAATGTATCGGCTTATCAGAGACCAAGAACATAAGAAATAGGAGCAGGAGTTGGCCATTCGGCCCTTCGAGCCTGCTCCGCCATTCAATGAGATCATGGCTGATCTTCTGCCTCAACTCCATTCACAGATAGCACATCATCACTACCAAGGAAAGCACCATGCATCAAGAAAAAGAAGCACAATAAGAAGCAGCAGGGAGTCATGTGCAGCGAAGAATCGAGGATTTAACTCGTTTATGCTGGAACTGTGCAACATATTCAATGCGACTCATCAAAGAAAGACTTGCATTTCTATAGCGCCTTTCACGACCACCGGACGTCCCAAAATGCTTTACAGCCAATGAAGTACTATTTGAAGTGTAATCACTGTTGTAATGTGGGAAATGTGATTGTCAGCAAGGCCCCACAAACAATTAATCTGTTTTTGTTATGTTGGTAGAGGGATAAATATTGGCCAGGACACCTGGGAGAACTCCCCTGCTCTTCTTTGAAATAGTGCCGTGGGATGTTTTACGTCCACCTGAAGAGTTTAACGTCTCATCCAAAAGAAGGCACCTCCGACAGTGCAGCACTCCACTGGGAGTGTCAGCCTAGCTTTAGGTGCTCATGTCCCTGGCGTGGGACTCGAACCCACAACCCTCTGACTCAGAGGCGAGTGTGCTGCCCACTGAGCCGCGGCTGACACTCTGTCAACTTGCCTCAGTTGGTAGCCAAAAGGTCGTAGGTTCAAGCCCCATTTCAGGGACTTGAGCACATGATCCAGGCCGACACTCCCAGTGCAGTACCGAGGGAGCGCTGCACTGTCGGAGGTGCCGTCTTCTGGCCAACATTCCTCCCTCAAGGACCATCACCAGAAACAAGCCAAATGGCTATCCGCTTGCTATCTGTGGAACGCTTGCCACATTTGCCTGCATGTTAATGGTAAAAAAAAAAATAAACGCAGCGAGTTATGATGATGTGGAATGCGCTGCCTGAAAGGATGATTAAAGCTGATTCAATAGTAACTTTTACAAGAGAATTGGATAAATACTTGAAAAGGAGATATTTGCAGGACTATGGGGTAAGAACAGGAGGAGTGGGAATCATTGGATAGCTCTTTCAAAGAGTCAGCACAGTCACGATGGGCTGAATGAATCATCTGTGCTGTAGGATTCGAGCTCATTGGATGTGATATGTTTTGGAGGCATGCCAAGATGCTATATAAATGCAAGTCTATTTTTCCTTCACTCACCGTGCTGGATAAGCTGAACCATTAGATATTTCATATTTGGTAGAGTTTAACTAACACAATGGAACTCGATGTTCACAGAGCACTTATGGGGCAGGGTTTAATGATTTTAAAAATAGCACAAAATGTATGCGATCATTTCAACTTCAAGTTAAGTCATCCCCGGTTGTTGCAGTGCGTAAAAGTACCACCACGTCCAATACCGAGCCACATAGACAAGGAAAATCTCACATTCTCTCTGGTCCGTGGCGAGTTAGTTGATCTCAAAAGGTGGCAATAGGGGGCACGACCGCTGGTGTCAAATCCCCACCGGGACAGGGGAGCAGAAAGTTAGCCAGAGTCCCTGATCGCCATCCAGTGACCCGTTGGAAAGCACAAGTCTGGGGATATTGGGCGAGGACAGGGTCTGGTTCAAGTCGGAATGCACCAGTGGGGCTCACAACAACAACTTGCATCTATATAGCGCCTTTAACACAGTGAAACATACCGAGGCACTTCACAGGAGAGATTATCAAACAAAATTTGGCACCGCGTCACAAGATATTAGGGCAGATGACCAAAAGCTTGGTCAGAGGTAGGTTTTAAGGAGCATCTTAAAAGGAGGAAAGAGGTTTAGGCAGGGAATTCCAGAGCTTGGCAGCTGAAGGCACGGCCACCAATGGTTGAGCGATTGAAATCGGGGATGCTCAAGAGGGCAGAATTAGAGGAGCGCAGAGATCTCGGGGGGTTTGTAGGGCTGGTGGAGGTTACAGAGATGGGGGGGGCGAGGCCATGGAGGGAATTGAAAACAAGAATGAGAATTTTAAAATCGAGGCATTGCTTAACTAGGAGCCAATGTAGATCACCAGTGGGGCTCACACACAAAAATTGGCCACTTGGGCGATCAGCTGCTTAGCCCCCATAACCAAACCCCAGGATAATTCAGCCCTTTCATGGGACAAGAAAATGAAGCAGGGAGATTTAAAAAAAAAATATCTAACTTCCTCAAAACAACCGTATTCATCGCCCTGGACTTTCACTGATCTACAACAGTCCCACTTCCCATCCCCCCTCCGCAGTATACCACCCAGAACACAATCTATAGACCACGACTTGTGTATATGGTCCCAAATGTTAACTGTTTAACTGTTGTTGGCTGCATCAGAGTGAATGCTTTTGACGCGTAATTTTTTCTTTTAAAAAGCACAAAATTCTCGCACAATCCTGTAAACCCAGTTTACAAATCGGTGCTTTACCAACACAATTACACTCAACTTACCAACCCCCATTCTGCCCCCCCATCAAAAAAGACTTAAAAAACCTTACATTTATATAGCACCTTCCACAACCACCGGACGTCCCAAAGCACTTTACAGCCAATAAAGTACTTTTTGAAGTGTAGTCGCTGTTGTAATGGAGGAAACACAGCAGCCAATTTGCGCACAGCAAGCTCCCACAAACAGTAATTTGATAACCAGATAATCTGTTTTCGTGATGTTGATTGAGGGATAAGTATTGGCCAGGATACCAGGGAGAACTCCCCTGCTCTTCTTCGAAACAGTGCCGTGGGATCTTTTCCGTCCATTTGAGAGAGCAGACGGGGCCCTCGGTTTAATGTCTGATCCGAAAGACGGCAGCTCCGACAGTGCAGCACTCTCTCCGCACTGCACTGGAGTGTCAGCCAAGTCTCTGGAGTGGGACTTGAACCCACAAACTTCTGACTCAGGTGAGGTGCAGGTTGCTGCCCACTGAGCCATGACTGACACACTGGATGTTTATCTGGTGAGGTAAACATCCAGAAAACAACATAGGGTGAGAAAAAGGCAAAAGAACTGCAAATGCTAGAAATCCGAAATAATAACAGAATGTTGGAAACACTCCGCCTCTGTGGAGAGAACAGATGTTAATGTTGCAGGCTCCAGCCCTTCATAAATACAGAGACAAGATCATTTGTCCACCAATCCCTCCTGTTTCACAGCTCGTGTACAATCCACCCCTTTATGGACTCTACCCCACCCATCCTCTTTTTATAAATTCATTCACAGAGGTGGACGTCACTGGCAAAGGCCATCATTTATTGCCAATCCCTAATAACATAACCACTATGCTACCGTACCCCGTGCCGTACCGGCCTGAAGGTAAAGTACTGTATAAATATTCCCTAATCCCCAAATGCAAGCGAGTGTCCAACCTGCAGCCTCTCTCTTATGGAAGTCTCGCTCCAGGCCATCGCTGGATGGGAGCAGTCAGTCCTGTCCACATTTCTCATCTCCGGCCGGTGAGCTGCAGCAGCTTTTAAAAGAATAAATTTCAACATCGAGCTTCGTGTAGTTTAGATGTGCAAATTTTTTTTTTTTTATTCTTCATCAAAATGTAGTTCTACAATAGTATACATCGTTTTCATACTGAATTTGATATATCCTCCAACAGCAAGGACTGCTCACCGTCCAGATTCCCATCTCTGAAAACATTGTAAAACACACCAACCAGTTAGTGTTGAGCTTTCTTTTCCCTCCATGGAAGGAAAGTTTAAGGTTTTAACTCTCTTGATTTTTTTTAAATCAAGAAGCCAGGTCATAAATTATCAAGTTTCATACATCAATATCAGACAAGTGACCATGTACCCAAACTGACACACGGCAGCAGATGGTTGTCTGTAGGGGACATGTTCAACCAGTGTCCAGATGTTGCTTTACTCTGCCCCTTACAAGCATCCTTGGGTGTGTCTTGGTTTAGGTTCACTCGCTCCTAGCAATGAAGCAAGACCTGGGTAGTCTACAATCACACTCCTGCGTATTAATACTGGTTCAGCCCCCAGCACTAGTAAGAGTCTTGTACAGAGAGCACTCGAGGGTCAAACCCCAGCTTTTATGGGCCATTTGAACTCTCAGCGTATTGGCAAGTTTCTTGGTCTGGCACGACAAGGGGCATTGCAACTTGGAGGCATGGGGAGTGGGGGGGGGGGGGGGAGCGGGGGTCGGAGAGACCCCCCACCACCCCAAGCTGCTCCCCTCAGCTAATAAGAGAGCTACCGAGGAAATCTACAGGCTACATCCCCTGCACTCCGAGCTGTTAAGAACAAGGACAGTGTGAAGGGCGGAGATACCACAATGTGTACACAAGGCTGGGAGATTGGGACAAACAAACAAGGGTTGGGGGGGGGGGGGGGGTAAATATAATCACAGCTTATTTAAAACAATTCTAGTGTCAGGATTCCACACCGTTGGTAGAAGTTAAAGTGAGATATGCTTTTAAAAAAACCTGACGGATAGGATAGAGCTGTACAGTTTCAGGGTGTTTGAATAACAACAGGTGGTCACAGTGAGCTGGACACCTACACAGTCCGGAGTTGGGACTTGCTCAGGTCGGCTGCACCACAGATTACCCCAATCCAAAGAACACGCGCCGCTCTACAAATCAGCCACTGGCAAAACACAAAATAAAACATTACTTCAGTAGATAATTTTTTTTTTAAATCCAGTGGCATGTCAAGGTTAGCAACTGCACAGCGAGGTTAGCACATCAGCGCAAGAGGAAATCCTGGACTGTGAGAGGGGGAGCTGGGCGGGTGAGGGTGGGAGAGCATGTCTGAGGGGATGCAGAGTTTACAAAGATGCACTGAGAAGGTAATGGAAGTGAAGTACCTTATACAAACACGTCTGTAAAAATGCACATGGTAGCTGCATGAAAGTTTGGTACAAATTCATAAAATGAAAAAAGGTGTCACATCCCCTCAGGTCGGGGTTCTCACAGTAGTGGTTCTGTTTCATAAATTGGCACCGTCTGTACAGGCTGTAGTCCCCGGTCTTTACTTGTCCATTTAAGTCCACATATAAATGCATCAATCATCTACCTGTGCGCACATCATTGCGGCTCCGGCTCCAAACACAAATGCTTATCCCTAAGCTAGGTGCAATTCAGGGTGCAGCTTTTCCATCAGTAACGCCATCGACTGCAATCTCTCCTGCAGATGGATCGAGTTTACCCGTAGCACGTATAAAAGCAGCTTATATTTATCTTCGATTTTGTGTTTTGTTTTAAGGAATACAGCAGCAGTCTCCTCCACAGTGGGCAGTTGCAGCGAATAAGTTAAGCCGAGCCCTGTGGAGACACCCCTTTTCACATCGTAAGCAGAGAGAAAATAAAATACATGTTTGTGTCCATTTAGAATTAGCACGGGGCTGTCAAAACTTAAAATAAAAACACACACACACACTTCAGAGCTCCTCAAATGATCAGAACAGGCACGGGCCCCATAGCACAGCAGCGCTGTCACTGGATATTGGAACCCATACACTGCAGGAAAAACACACTGAAGCAGATCCCCTGATGTTCATCACCTCAAACTGCTCCCGCCTCCACCAGTAACACACCCATGAACTGCCAGAAATACAAAAAGCAAAATACTGCGGATGCTGGAAATCTGAAATAAAAACAGAAAATGCTGGAAATACTCAGCAGGTCAGGCAGCATCTGTGGAGAGAGAAACAGAGTTAACGTTTCAGGTCGATGACCCTTCTGACGTGAACTCTGTTTCTCTCTCCACAGATGCTGCCTGACCTGCTGAGTATTGCCAGCATTTTCTGTTTTTATTTCATGAACAGCCAGCACTAGTTCCCAATACTCTGAGCTTGGCACCACAACATCTGGAAGCTTAGGGTGCTGCTGGGCGATCCTGCTCACAGTTCAAGTTGGTGCAATACTTGGAACTTCACAGGACTATTGCTCATCTTGACTGAACTCCCAGAGGAGAAATACTTGCCGTGCTGTGGCAGGAAGATTGCACGCTTCAAAAATCCGAGTGACAACACTGCACGGCATCTTTGCAGATACTCAAAATAAAATACAGCAAGAAAAAAAGCCTCGGAGCAAAGTTGCCGTCGAGTGAGTAACATCTGGGACACACAATGAGGGAAATACCGAGAGACAGCGATCCCCGAGACAGGAATCATTGGGGCACCCTCCCCACAGGTCAAGAATGGGCACAAACTCATTTTAAAATCCATTATTAAAGCTTCCGAGTCGAAAATTACAAACACTCGCTGGCAGCCGAGCTGCTTTAGTGGGTCCCAAGAGCTGCTGCGGCACTTGTACAATACTGGAATCAAATCCATTTCTCCAGCACAGACACACCTTTAACCAGAGGAGTCATCACTCCACCCACCTGCGCTACAAGTCAATTCATAGGACGCTCACTTCTTCAGCTCAAGCAGTACAATGAAAGTTCAAAATAAGCCCCCAGCTGTGAAGCCTAACTCTTGCTTGGGGGGCAGAGAGACGCCCCCTCCAGTGATGCAGCGATGTTGCACTGGCCACTCGTCACAAAAAATAGCACTGAAATGTTCCTAGACACAAAGCTGTTTGTTCAAATACAGACAAGGTCTTCGGTGTTCAACCCTGCTTCTGCTCAAACCTCAGCCCCGCTGACTACCACATCCATTCCAGTCTTCTGGCCAGGCTGATTTAGCATATGGATGGCGAGAGGATATTGGAAAGGGAATGAGCCATAAAGCAATGCTCTGAATTTGCCAGTTTACACAAGTATTGCCACCAACACTAGTGACAGACCTGTACACACCAGGACTTCACCGAGCGTTCCACAGCTCAAAATACTCTCGTCAGCCACAACCCAAATTTGGAAAGGCAGAACCTGTCATTGTGCTGTTGAGGGACGGATGGAGGACAGTTTCAGGGTTACGCGTGACTGAAATCTAGTGACAACACTGAGAACTTACGGCTCACCAGCTAATTCTACCATTTCAATCTGTCAAAGTCTTTAAAAGTCCCCCAGCTTGAAAATAAATCTCCGTTAACTCTGTGCTGAATGCAAACTGGCTCTGTGAAAAGAGAAAAATTGTATCAGAGCTAGCGTGAAGTTCAACAATTGCAGTCATGATTATTGTACGTCATCTGATTGAATTATTTTTAGAGTGTGTGTGTTGAAAACAGATAGTTCTTACTAAGAATCAGAAGCCTGTCCTCCCTCGTATGCAGATACAAAAAAATAAATAAGAACTGCGAGTCTTGGAAACCCCAAAACAAACTTTAGCAATTTATATCTATTAAGCAGCTTTTTATGAAGTATGGTGGTGATTAATGTGATCTTTCAATTTGTGCTTGAAATTTATGAAATTGATTTTTTTTCTACAGCGCTCCCTCACATCCTACAGGAAGCAGGGGGTTCAAAAAAGTTTAAGGATAAAGAGCATCAGTTTGTTATTTCCCTTTACTGGGGTGGGGGGGGGGGGGGGGAGTCACCGGTCCAGTGACAGAGGGGTTGGGGGGGGGGGGGGGGAAGAGAAGAGAGAAGGAAGGGTGAGAGGGGGACAAAGAGTCAGAGTAAAAGAGATGACCAGAACAGGAATATGCTGTACAGTTGCTGAACGGCCTCCGACCGCAGGCATTGTGGAGTGTTCAGCTGTTCAATGCGATATTTGAAGGCGATCTGGAGACAGTAGACGCCCTACTACAAACGATCGAGGAATCTAATGGTTGTCTCTCTCACCAAAAGCTAAAAGGTAAAGGCCAAAAGAGAGACTATTATTTACATAATCCTGTCTCTCAGAAAACTTCTGGAAAGTTCTGCGTATAACGATTTGCCTTTGGAGTGCGGTGACCCCGAGCTATGTAGGCAGACACACACCAGCCAGTGAGCGAGCAGCAAGCAAACGGGGCCCTGGTTTAAACATCTCACCCAAAGCTTGGCTCTTCCAACAATGCAGCGGAAACTCCCTCAAGCCCTGCTTTTGGGATCAGGATATTTGGGTCACAATTTGAGACATGGCATGTGGTGAGCGTAGCGTGATTGTGGCAGGTAGATTGTTGAGAATAAAATCAAGAAGGTTACTCCCTCTCGTTGGTTCCCTTGGGTGGGTGGGGGGGGGGGGGGGACTTCAATAACTGAAAAAGAAAGACTGGCATTTCTCCAGCACCTTTCACCACCTCAGGGCGTCCCAAAGCGCTTTGCAGCCAATGAAGTATTTTTTGAAGTGTAGTCACTGTTGTAATGTAGGAAGCACGGCAGCCAATTTGCGCACAGCAAGCTCCCACAAACAGCCGAATGGCCTCATTCTGTGCCGTAAATTTCTATGACTCTAAACTCCTCTGATTCTAAATTCCTCTGATTCTAAACTCCTCTGATTCTAAATTCCTCTGATTCTAAATTCCTCTGATTCTAAATTTCTCTGATCCTATCCTGGGAAATGGAGCAGGATGTCAGCAGAACTTTCCCTCAAGGGTTGGGTTGGAGTGGGTGACAGTTGGGCAGAGTCTGTGGAAGGAGCAGGTTGGTTGAACCTTCCGTCACTCTGTGATTTCTCCTGCACCTCACACACAGATCCCAACACTGGACAGACCTGCCTGATGAAAGCCTTGCTAAAAATAACCAACAAAGCAGAAGAAGAAGCCCAAGACAGCAGAGCAGTGGAGATTGTCAAGAAGCTAATCTCCTTCTCCAGGAGGACAGGGGACCTGGACCCCTTCATCAACGCCGCCTACACTGACAAGATTTACAGAGGTCAGAGGCCACCTTTGCCATTTCCATTCTCATCGCTTTCTGTCAGAAATACTGGATTCCCCCCCCCCCCCACTTTGGGTTGAAGGTAAATTGCGACATGTCTCTGTTTCTAGGGCAAACGGGTCTTCACATCGCCGTGGAGCGCAGGCGGTGTGACCTGGTTGAACTCTTGGTTCGAAACGGAGCTGCTGTCGATGTCTTGGCCAAAGGAAGATTCTTCCGCAATAAGAAACACAAGCAGTGTTCGTTCTACTTCGGTGGGTGCACAACATAAAATGTTGAACACAATACAACCACACAAACGGGTATAGACAGACACAGATAGATGGAAACACAGACATATGCAGACAGTGCTTGATTGGCACCCCATCCACCACCTTAAACATTCACTCCCTCCACCACCGGCGTACCGTGGCTGCAGTGTGTACCATCTACAAGATGCACTGCAGCAACTCGCCAAGGCTTCTTCGACAGCACCTCCCAAACCTGCGACCTCTAACACCTAGAAGGACAAGGGCAGCAGGCGCATGGGAACACCACCACCTCCAAGTTCCCCTCCAAGTCACACACCATCACTGATCCTTCATTGTCGCTGGGTCAAAATCCTGGAACTCCCTCCCCAACAGCACTGTGGGAGCACCTTCACCACATGGACTGCAGCGGTTCAAGAAGGCAGCTCACCACCACCTTCTCAAGGGCAATTAGGGATGGGCAATAAATGCTGGACTTGCCAGCGACGCCCGCATCCCATAAACGAATAAAAAAAAAGACAAACAGAAATACACACACACACACACACACAGACAGAGACACACACAGACAGACACACACACCAGACACAGACAGAGACACACACACACACACACACACACACACACATACATACATGGACTGAAGCTGATCCGCAGGGAGACTTGGATAGACAGATGACTGAATGGGTAAATAAGCCGGTGAGGAGACAGCTGCACAGACTGGCGGCCAAATCCATAGATAGACACAGAATCCGTGATTGTCGATTGTGAAATATGATTCTTCCTTCGAGCGGCGGACGAGACAGTGCATTCTCACAGCTCGCAACATGTCCTAAATCAGTCCGTAACTTTCAATTGAAATCGCTCCCCCACCCCGTGTCTCAGTGGGTAAATGCTTCCCTCCGTGAGTAGCCGAGCCACACAGACCAGAAAAGTGTTCGGTTTCAATCCCGAGTCTGTGCTTGGCTCTGCTTCAGCCAGGGTGAATGCTACCCAAGTCTCCGCTCCCCTGGATTAGGAAGCAGGGGATGGGAAACTAGTGAGTGTTGCACCTCCTGATCGCTATCCAGTGACTCCTTTGGAAGATGCATGTATGTGCGGATGTATATTGGGTGGGGAACAGGATCGGGATTGGGTTGCGATGCCCCCGCAGTCAAATAGGCGGATAACTCTCCCGTGACAAAGTGAGGTGGCAGAAGTGCTGATCCACTGTGGTAGGCTGGTGGGGTCGGGGGGAGTCACGGTCGCTGGGAACGGTGGGATGGGGGGGAGTCACGGTCACTGGGAACGGTGGGGTGGGGGGGGAGTCCCGATCGCTGGGAACGGTGGGATGGGGGGGAGTCACGGTCACTGGGAACGATGGGGTGGGGGGGGAGTCACGGTCGCTGGGAATGGTGGAGGGGGGGGGATTCACGGTCGCTGGGAACGGTGGGGTGGGGGGGAGTCACGGTCGCTGGGAACGGTGGGGTGGGGGGGGAGTCACGGTCGCTGGGAACGGTGGGGTGGGGAGGGATTCATGATCGCTGGGAACGGTGGGATGGGGGGGATTCATGATCGCTGGGAACGGTGGGATGGGGGGGATTCATGATCGCTGGGAACGGTGGGGTGGGGGGGAGTCACGGTCACTGGGAACGGTGGGATGGGGGGAGTCACGGTCGCTGGGAACGGTGGGGTGGGGGGGATTCGCGATCGCTGGGAACGGTGGGGTGGGGGGGATTCACGATCGCTGGGAACGGTGGGGTGGGGGGATTCACGGTCGCTGGGAACGGTGGGGTGGGGGGGATTCATGATCGCTGGGAACGGTGGGGGGGGGGGGCCGGAGGGTTTTACGCCGACCAGACGGAGCGACGGAGACTGGATTTACGATGTCGCGCTGTTCCCTCCTCCCCCCCCCCCCCCCCGGACACAGGAGGGTTCCCGCTCAGTCTGGCCGCCTGCACCAACCAGCTGGACATCGTGACCTTCCTGATCGGGCACGGCGCAAATCCCCGGGCGCAGGACCGGGCCGGGAACACAGTGCTCCACGCCCTGGTGTCCATCGCCTACGAGACGGCGGCGACCCGGAGCTTCGTGACGGAGATGTACGACCTCATCCTGATGAAGAGCGCCGACATGGAGCCCTGCGGCAACCTGGAGAAGATTACCAACCGCGAGGGCCTGACTCCCCTGCGCCTGGCCGCGAGCACCGGCAAGATCGGGGTACGTTCAGACTCCGGCCTCCCTAGATCGCGGCTCTCCCGAGGGCGTGGGCGTCGTTGGCAAAGGCCGGTCTTCATTGGCCAACCCTGGTTGCCCTTGAGAAGGTGGTGGTGGGACCTCTTCTTGAGCGGTTTGATACAAGTGTCCACTTCAGAGCGGGGTTAAGAGTGAACCACGTTGGTGTGGGGCTGGAGTCACATGTAGGCCCAGTCCGGGTAAGGACGGCAGAACCAGGGGTCACAGTCTCAGGATACGGGGTAGGACATTTAGGGCTGAGATGAGGCGAAATTTCTTCACTCAGAGGGTGGTGAACCTGTGGAATTCTCTACCACAGAAGGCTGTGGAGGCCAAGTCACTGAATATATTTAAGAAGGAGATAGATCGATTTCTAGACACAAAGGGCATCAAGGGGTGTGGGGAGAGAGCGGGAATATGGTATTGCGATAGAGGATCAGCCATGATCATATTGAATGGCGGAGCAGGCTCGAAGGGCCGAATGGCCAACTCCTGCTCCTATTTTTCTGTTTCTATGTTTCTATTTCCTTCCTTAAAAGGACTGAGTGAACCAGTTGAGTTTTTACGACAATCCTGCAGCTTCGGGGTGACTGGGACCAGTTTTCTATTTCCACATTTTTAAAACTAAATTCAAATTCTCCAACTATTGGATTTTTATTACCAGGCCTCTGGATTGCTCGTTCAGTAAGATAACCATGACACTACCGTACCCCACACAGTGAGACGGTCGTGCTCCCCGCACCCCACCCCCCGCCCCAATCGATCAATAGGCGAATCCATGGCGGTGGGCGGGGCCTCGGCACCTTCCTGCAAGTGGCTGACATTCCAAATGATAAAAGGCGGGTGGGGGGGGGGGGGGTCAGTGAAACTCATCGGTTACCGTGGTCACACGGTCCTTTCAGGGGGTCGGAGAGGGCATTCCCAGAGTTTCTCTGTCCTTTCCCAGAGTTTCCTGTCCTTTCCCAGAGTTTCCTTATTGTTTCCCAGAGTTTCCTGTCTTTTCCCAGAGTTTCTCTGTCTTTTCCCAGAGTTTCCTGTCCTTTCCCAGAGTTTCCTGTCCTTTCCCAGAGTTTCCTTATTGTTTCCCAGAGTTTCCTGTCTTTTCCCAGAGTTTCCTGTCTTCTCCCAAAGTTTCCTTATTGTTTCCCAGAGTTTCCTGTCTTCTCCCAAAGTTTCCTTATTGTTTCCCAGAGTTTCCTGTCTTCTCCCAAAGTTTCCTTATTATTTCTCAGTTTCCCTGACCTTTCCCAGAGTTTCCTTATTGTTTCCCAGATTTTCCCTGTCTTTTCCCAGCGTTTCCTTATTGTTTCCCAGAGTTTCCTGTCCTTTCCCAGAGTTTCCTTATTGTTTCTCAGAGTTTCCCTGTCTTTTCCCAGAGTTTCCTTATTGTTTCTCAGTGTCTCCTGTCCTTTCCTGTGTGTTGACTCCTATCTGAGATTTTTCATTCAAATGCAATGTGCCTGCGACAAGGGGCCTGTGGTGTACCTGCACATTGCAAACTGAACACTAGAGGGCTCCCCTCTATATAATTCACCGAGCTCTGGTTCGACCCCGGCCGGAGTCACTGGCTTGTGTTCCCTGAAGTTTAGAAGATTAAGGGGTGATCTAATCGAGGTGTTTAAGATGATTAAAGGATTTGATCGGGGAGATAGAGAGAAACTGGGCTGGATATTAACTCAGAGGCGGGGAGGAATCTTTGAGGTCGGGAAACCCCGAAGAACCGATTTCCTTCAGGTCCTGCTGAATTTAACGGCACAACCAGATTCTCATTCCCTGACTCCGTTTCCCTGGCCGCGGCCGGTCAGATTGAGAGGCTGGCAGACCGCAGCTGGGCAGCGGAGAGGAGGGAGGGATCAGAGACCTCGGGGGGAGATCGGAAGAGTCGGGGGGAGATCGGATGAGTCGGGGGGAGATCGGATGAGTCGGGGGGAGATCGGAAGAGGTCGGGGGGAGATCGGATGAGTCGGGGGGAGATCGGATGAGTCGGGGGGAGATCGGATGAGTCGGGGGGAGATCGGATGAGTCGGGGGGAGATCGGAAGGGTCGGGGGGAGATCGGATGAGTCGGGGGGAGATCGGAAGGGTCGGGGGGAGATCGGAAGGAGTCGGGGGGAGATCGGATGAGTCGGGGGGAGATCGGAAGGGTCGGGGGGAGATCGGAAGAGTCGGGGGGAGATCGGAAGGGTCGGGGGGAGATCGGAAGAGGTCGGGGGAGATCGGATGAGTCGGGGGGAGATCGGAAGAGTCGGGGGGAGATCGGAAGGGTCGGGGGGAGATCGGAAGGGTCGGGGGGAGATCGGAAGGGTCGGGGGAGATCGGAAGGTCGGGGGAGATCGGAAGGGTCGGTTGGGGGGGTTGGTGTCCGATCGTGAGGGGTGAGTGAAGCAAGTAAACTGGATCCAGCAGGTAAGTGGAAAGGCATTTACCTCCTGGATCCGGCAGTCCTCCCCTCCCTTTAGCTGCCGGGTTTCTTGAGGCCCGGAAAACACGGCCGGCCTGGGCTATATTTAAAATGGCGGTTAAATACGAGGCATGCAGCTTCATTATAATATTTAAAGTGGAACCCGCCCCCTGTCCCGCCTCCGATAAAACCGGACGTGGGCGGGTTGGAGGCAGGTTGGGGTTGGGATCAGAATTTTAACATTTTAACCTCCCCACCGACCCAAACCCTCCTGTTTTGGGGGGTTAAAATTCCCCCATTGTTTCCTCTGGTGGGGAGAGTCCAGAACAAGGGGGCAGAACCTTAAAATTAGAGCCAGGCCGTTCAGGGGTGATGTCAGGAAGCACTTCTTCACACAAAGGGTGGTGGAAATCTGGAACTCTCTCCCCCAAAAGGTTGTGGATTCTGGGGGTTCAAATTATAAAAGACAGGTTCAAGACTGAGATCAGTAGAATTTTGTTGGGTTAGGGTATTAAGAGATATGGAGCAAAGGTGGGTAAATGGGGTTTGAGGTGCAGATCAGCCATGATCTGATTGATGGAGGAACAGTCTCGAGGGGCTGAATGGCCTCCTCCTGATCCTGATGTGCCCGATTGGGATCAAGCATTCTGTGGCAGTGACTCTCCAGGCTCCCTCTTGTTATATCCAGAGAGAGTCCCAGAGAGGCGGAAATGAAAGCAGCCATTGCAGGACCGCACCGAG